>QAOA01003736.1:37128-206858 GCA_003255065.1 Cercis canadensis | reverse complement strand
TTAGTTTAATTTGTTGGCAATAATATCAGAAATTTGGCAGATTTTATAGGCCAAACACAAAGGCATACCAAATTTCTCCAATCACATCCACAAATAGCTCAAGGCCAAACAATCAGGTCATGCTACAACATTGAATAGCGCCATTCCCCTAAGGTAAGTTTCTGAGTAAAATATGCAAGTTGCATTAATGCAGTTACTGTCACATTGATCGTAGCGTTATCCCAAGGGCATCATTGTCTTCTACCATACGTACAATGTACCACTACCACTATTCTACCTTACGAGATATTTTACCTTCCACTTGCCATGTTTCCTTCTTCTGTCCCAATCCAGATATCGACTTCAAATTAGTGCTTTGATTGTCCTTTTACCTTTTTTTCTTCCAATAATTCTGGCAATGAAGACGATAGTCTACCTCTCTATTAATGGCCTCAAATCATTTGGCTGCATATTGGACGATTTCTTTATGCATTGTCATTCATTTGATTTTCTCTTTCCCACCATATTTATTTGCCCACTACCTATAGTCGGTTAATTCTTCTGGAATGGGATATAATGATTTCTTATCCCATAAACAATTGTTAATTATTTGTTCCCTGACCAAATAGAATTATTTATTTCAAGAAATAATAATGTATAACAACTAAAAAAGTAAAGTCCTTCCTTTTGGTGGAAACTATTTCTTAAAAAAAATTCACATTTTTGGGGTTTAGAATTTATTTTTTAAATTCCTCTTGACCTCCAATTTATGAGTCTTTGGTCCAATATTTTATAAGTGACTTGGAGTCGCAGAGAATCTCGTACAATTGAACAATTTAGGAATAAAAATTGAAATAATTGCACATGATCAATCAAAATAAGCTGTCGAGGAAATCCCATATGAGAGGGTTGACATTGCTATACATGCGGCATATTGAACAAGACAATATGTTCTTCCATAATTCTATTATTTAGAGGGAATGTAAATTAAGTGATATCTTGGAATTTTGACATCGTTATTAAAGATACTCTCTTTTTTAAACAAAAGATTTTCTTAGTATATATATATATATATATATATATTTCCCAACATCCAAAATACTCAGATATTTTACATGTTAAAAGTTATCATATATACCAAATTAATGCCTCCTTAAGTAAAATAAAAAATGAAAAGTAAAAGACAAACAAAATATGAAAACGAATAAAATGGTATAACATAATTAATTGACTAATAAACAAATCTTTATTCTATTTTTTTTTTTTTTTACTTTAATTGTGATTCCAAATTTGAACATGAAACCCTATATAGCTAGTCTAACGTGTTAAACAATAATAGATTCCTTTGTTATTAATTCCAAGTGTTGAGCCTAGCTAGGTCATAAATTGAACTTGTCTTTGTGCATATCGTGAAACACAACAGATTGAGTTGATTGTTAAGCAGTTGCTTAGAGAATGAGGCATATATATGTTGTCAAACGTTGATTGCCACAGTAGTTATCCAGCCAAACAGCAACTGATTTCGTAGTCCAAGCAGTTACTTAGAGAATCATTGCAAGAAACTCTCAATAATTTTCCATTTTTGTTTAATTAGTGTATGTCAAGCATTGACCACCATAGTAATTCCATGGCCAAACAACTCGTTTCTCTTATACTATTCAAATCACACTTGCGAAGAAGTTCTACAAATTAATACTAGTGCTATGTACAAGAAAGCTCCATGTGTAACCTAATACAAACTCTATCCATTACAATATTACCATAATTTGTCGTTTGTCAACTGCTTCATGAATATGAACTATTAGGAACTATTAAAAATTAACTGAGACTATGATGGGTAGCTTATCCATTCAGTTACCTTTTTGTAATTGAATAAAGTTCCCAATAAATAACAAGAGATCCATGTTTAGTATTTGCATTAGTGCTTATTTATTTCTTCGATCATGTGAAGAAGCGAGTAACTCAAGGCAATAAAAGTTATGAAACTCAGCTGACTTTTCTGCTGCACAGTTGGTCTTGGAATATTAAGTTGCCGTGTGTAAGTAAATACTAAATAATACCTTGTACATTCGGAAAAGATAAACAGTTGGTCTAGGAATGTTGTGTTGGGCACTTACCCACTTGTTTAATTTCTGACTAATGTTACATTTACTTAATCTTTAGGTGATTGGTTATTATAAATGATATTCTATGTTTGGTTTTTCATTCTTCAAATATCAAACTGCTTCATATTAGTACATTTGGTAAAATTTAAATTTCTAAATCAACAAATGTGATATCAAATAGTGTATACATAAATAGCGTATCTCCTAACTGAACACATCTATAATGTCCATCACGAGAAACAACAAATTAAGTTGTTGCCAGAAAAGTTATGTTTATATATATCAAAAAGGAATGCGAATGAAAATGTAGTTATAGGTTTCAGTTACATTCTTTCAGAATTAAACTGCTAATAGTCAGCTCTTTACGTTTTTCATTTTTTAGTTAACAACCGAAATTGAAAGAGACATGATGCCTACATACTACATGCTACATAAAGGTAGAACATCTCAATAAAAAATTAAAAAAAAAAAAGATAAATTATAGAACAACAATTATTTAAGAAAAGAAAAAAAAAACTTAATTTTTTAAGCAAAAAATTAAATGGAGGAGATGTTACATGCGCAGTTGAATTTAAAATAAATTTCTAAGAATATTATAATTATTTTGACCAAAAAATTATTAATCATTAATTCTTATAAGTAGATTTTGCCCAAATTTTATTTCAAATGATAAATTGAAACTCAATCTTCAACCTTTCCATTTTAATTAAAAAGAAATAAAATATTGGGAGCTGTTATTTTTATATTTTATTTTGTTATGTCACACCTTATTTAATGTCTAAATATAATATAGATTAAATTACTCTTATTCAATATAAATTTTTTTAAAATTAACTAATTATGATATTTTCTTTCTAACTCTTATTTATTGTAACTCTATTTTTCTTACAATTATTTCCAATTTCATTCTTAAGCTATAAGCACAATTATCTCCTACAAGAGTGTTTCATGAATCTTCAATCTTGTTGAGGTTTTAAAAATAATAACAAATAAAGAGTACATATAATCTCATCAATCTCTATCTCACCAAAACATGAGACGCGGATTAGTACATTAATGAGTTTTGAAATGATCATATACTTGACCTTAATTAAACTTTTGACATGAAAAAGGCGAAATCCCACCAACGAACAGAAGATTGTTCATTCGTAAAATTCCAGCCAAAAGTTTCGCCCACGTGGATAAGTTTAATAATATCTTGTGGCATTTTGATTATCAAAATTTGCAGCTACCCAAGTTTGATTTCACAGCCAGATAACGTAAGCCATAAACGAAAAGGTTGACCCTCCATTCCACCCATCTCTCTCTTCCTTTTAAATGGGATTTTGATAGATAGAGACTATATATGGAATCTCACTACCTTACAAGAATCTTTTATTCTTTTTTCTTTTGAATAGTCAAAGGAATTCACTGGTTAATTGTAGGCGTTCAAAACTTCAAACTGAGGCGCATACTGTTTATTCCTTCCCTAATACAAGGTATCCAATTACAAGTAACCACTAAGCAAAGCTTCGTGTTTACATTGAATCTTCTATATGTGCATATTATTTATTCCCAGTCAACTAGTGTGTATCGAACGTGTGAACATTATTGTGTGGGCTACAGAGTGTGGGACAATTTTTCTTTCTGNACGTAAGCCATAAACGAAAAGGTTGACCCTCCATTCCACCCATCTCTCTCTTCCTTTTAAATGGGATTTTGATAGATAGAGACTATATATGGAATCTCACTACCTTACAAGAATCTTTTATTCTTTTTTCTTTTGAATAGTCAAAGGAATTCACTGGTTAATTGTAGGCGTTCAAAACTTCATACTGTTTATTCCTTCCCTAATACAAGGTATCCAATTACAAGTAACCACTAAGCAAAGCTTCGTGTTTACATTGAATCTTCTATATATGCATATTATTTGTTCCCAGTCAACCAGTGTGTATCGAACGTGTGAACATTATTGTGTGGGCCACAGAGTGTGGGACAATTTTTCTTTCTATAAAAGAGTCCATATTCAAATTAGCTTTGAAGGCAAAGCCACATCATATTCATAAACATGTTTATAAAATCCCAAAAATATGAAATTCAATTACTCAGCACAAGTTAATGTGGGGTTTAAAGTTTACTTGGGAATATGGTTCGGAGGTGACCACCGAAGTAAATGTCTACTTGACATGATTTTAAAGACATTGGATTAACACCTGTCTTTGACACTTCGTAAATGATAAAGGAGTTGAAAATTCAATATATATATATATATATAATACTTAGTGGACTGACTTTGACGCGCTATAATGTTAATTATTTATGGGCCCTCAGATTTTGTAATCTTAGTGCAATAAGTGAATTCCTTTAATATGTCAATATGAGATTAACAAAATATAAATTAATAATTTTATAATCTTAATTAAACACAATTATACTATTGTCAAAGATAGTCATAAATTTAGATTCTTCCACCACAAAAAGATAATTTATCATGTCAAAAAAGAAAAAAAGGCATTTTTTTTTTCTTACAAATGATGGCAAGTGACCCACGAGATATATGATAATTGTATATTTTTCACAAATTTGATCAANATTCGATCAACAGGATAAATGATGAAGCAATTGGATTGTAATACTGTGGAAAATTCAGAAAAGTATATAACTATATATCATAGTCTTATAGATGACTTTGACCAAAGACAAGTAATCGTAGTCAACACAATGTGCCATTTGTCCTTCTTGTTCAATATAGTCCAACGCGAGTAGCCGTACTATACGCTTCCGCCCAAATTGACAATTTTGTCCTCTTGCGTGCCGTTATCATATCATATGATATCATTACTAGTTCTAACTTGTAAGTTATAACCAAGTAGACTGAGAACTCTCCAAGATTGGTGAATTAGCAGATATGTGGGACTTTGTTTTTCACCACCTAAAATCTTTTGACTCTCCAAGAAAGATTAGTACTCATTGTGTACGGTATTACGACAGAAAAGAAAAAATCATACCCACCTCTCTGTGTGTGCCTTTTGTTAATTTTGATCACAGCACATTGATTTGCTCTCACTGAAAACAAACCCAAGAGTGTAGATGTAGATGTAGATGTAGATGTAGATGTAATAGTGAAGTGGTTGTTCCCCTCTACTCAAGTCTTGGGTCTCCCGAAGAAACAAGCACGAAATAATCGAAACCGCTAGCGGTACTTAATTCAATGGAAATTTTATAAAAACAATGGCCAAGTTTCATATGAATAAAGGTTCAATAATTGTTGTATATATGTACGATATAGCTGCCAAGAGTTGGTACATTAATTTCAACTTCAGTTTTATTTTAACTTTCATTCTACGGATCTTTCTGAATGGATTTATCCTGACGATGTTAACAGCAAACAATTTAGAATTAATCAGCTCCCACCATATTTTATAGGCTAAATGACATCATATCTTAGAAAATCGTGTATCTACGTACCCTATATGCTTATTCTTATCTGTATATATTATATGTAATCACTCCCACAAATCTAAGAAAACTTTCAATTATAAGGACAAATATAATATAATCTAAAACTTATCCTATAAATTTAATATTATAAATTATTAGTAATAGCTCAATTGATCTTATATTTTTTTTTAAGATTGAACACTTTTTTTTTTTAAGTAGACTAGAACTCTTTTTTGATTAAATAAGAGAGAGAGAGATTCGAAGGATTATCATGACTTAAACTTAAAAACCTATTATGTGTTTGTTGTAACTTGTAAGGTGTTTATCTAGCCATTAAACTAAGAGTTAAATACTTTTCGTTTTTAAATTATTTTTTAAATGTCACTTTAATTATTTATTTATTTTTTGTGTCATTTTAATTTTCAAATAATCATTTTACTTGTCAAATCAATCATTTAAATAATTATTTTTTGTGCTACAAAAAATTAATTTGGTGGACAATGTGACTATTTAAGAATTAAAGTGACACTAAAAATAAATTAAGAACTAAAGTGATATTTAAAAAATAATTTAATGATGAAAAAAATATTTTACTCTTAAACTAATATATATATATATATATATATATTTTGTATTTTTAATAGTGGTTGAAAATATCTTTGTAATGTTCTCTGAATAATAATTCAGTAAGAAATTATATATTCACCTTTAAAGTTAGAAAGTTTTTTAATGCCTAAATTCATAACTTAATTGTGTGATGTAGAGTTTTGATCCCGAGTTATATAACATTTATCCTTCCTAACAAAAAAATAGAAAAATTGTCCAATACACCAACTTAATGCTTATGCTTATGAAGGCTATGTTATGTCTCTCTCCTCATTTTCCTTACTATCTTCAAGAAAAAGAATCTATACTTGTGTATAATAAAACCATAAAAGGAGGACAACATGCATATGCATCTAACCTAAATTTCATGGAAGTATCATATTTTTTTTTAATTGCTGGGACGTAGACTGAATGTATACTATAGTCATGAATGTGATATATGATAATTGATAAATGTAGATATTAATTAATACCAAGGAAGCCAAACGACATGTTCTAAAAAATATAGACGCTTGCCATGTGAAGCTTCCCATAAATTGCTGCTATATTTGGGACAACTGATTGAGGTTTAATTCATTTGATATGTGCAACTGTTACAATAACCTTTCTTGCTAAGAAGCACATATAACGTCGTCACAACTGGAAAACTGTTGGTTGCACAGATTCTGCTTTGCACCAATTAGTGAACCAAAAAAAGAAAATCATTTTAAATTAATCTTGAAAGATTTAATTATATCGCTGCTTTAGTCTTTTAAGATCTTTTGTGCTAAAATAGATTTTGAAAGACTAATTTGAAACGAATCTTAGTCTTTTAGAGACTATTTTGACACAAGAAATTTTTTTATGGATTAAAATGATAGTTTATTTAAAAAAAAAAATCTAAAACTTATCGTATAAATTTAATTTTTTTTGGTCTGAGTAGACTGAGAACTCTCTTTTGATTAAATTAGGCAGAAAGAGCAGATAAAGAACTTCAGCCAAGGAAATGTAAACATGGTAAAGGTGCACCTGCTGCCAATAATGGTTGTAACATGTTTCTTAGGGCACATGTTAAAAAGAATTAAATGCCCACTTTTACGGTTTTACCTCCTTTTATGCATAGGCTCTCAATTTATCTGAAAAAGGCTTTATGAGATTTGTTATTGCCCGTATGTCCTGTTAATTACTATTAAATGCTTTAGATTTTAAATTTAAAAGGAAAAAGATTGTTACCTCATCATCTTTATCAACTTCAAACTTAAAGAAGAAAGATGATGATGTGACAATTTTTGTGCCATTCTGGCGCAACGTCAATTTCTTTTATTGCTATATAGATAAATTGTTTGTTATGTGAACACTAAATTGACGGAATTATAATTCGGGGTGATGACAATGACTCAATTAAAAAAAATTATAGAGACCTAATTCAAAATTCGTCTAAATTATGAGAACCTGCAGTATATTTAAACCTTAAATTTAAAAGGAAAAAATAACCCTACACTCGATTCCATGTTTTAGATAAGAGTCCTTGCTAAAATAACATCTTCATCTTTTTTAATATGCTCAGTAAAATTCTGTATCAGTTGAAAAAAAAAAAAAAAATTCATGTAACATTTTAAAGGATAACAATATTCCTATTTGAAGTTTTCACTAAATATTAGAACTTTTCACCAATTAAAGTACCTTATACTATTTTAAAGATTTTGCCTTTGATTATGAGCGTGATGACTACCACTTCTATAAGTCATGATTCAAGGGGTACATTTTCTCTGATATCATTTCTTAATTTTATGTATAGCTAGAATTAATTAATTTAAGAATTTTAAAAGGATTGAGATCTCATTCTCCCATATTTTTAGCCACAAAATTAACTCTATCTATTTATTTATTTATAAAAAATAAAGATAAAAATCGTTAAGTAAATAGAAAGAAGATTGAGAAATTTTGAAAGGTTTAAGAGGGGTGTTAATAAATAAAATGTTATAAATTGGCATATTTGTGATCTAAATGACATTAAACTAGCACTCATGATATTTAAAAACAAATCTGGAAATGCATTTAATGATTGATTTTAAATAACAGTTGTTCCTAATTTCTTAATTCCTTTCCCGTCATGAAGAACGAGTTCCCCTATGCAGGCGCGCCTAGGAGACACCGGTACGCCTCCACTCTACTCACACTCAGCTGGTCTACCTGCAAAGACAGCTAACTCAGTCTCAAAGCACACTAGAAAAGAAACAAGACAGAGGAAAGACAAGGACATGTATATGTATATGTATATGTTTATGTTTATGTTTATGCATGTAGGACAGCCAAAATGACATTTGAAGTTTGATACCCTCATACATTAATTCATTAAATAAGCAAAGTAACAAGAAGAAGGAAGCTACTCAGGATGTTGACATATTATAAATTTTAACATCTTGGGAGAAGGAAAACTAGTTCAAATTGGAATTGGGTCGAAAAGAAAAGAAAAGAAAAGCAATTTATAAGTTGTCCATATAAACACTTTGTATTTGTGAGAATAAGAGTATTTGAAAGAAATTAATTGCCGTCTAGGGAGATTCTCATCGTGTCACCACTTGGCGGAGTTATCTTGAGAGTCTTTGTCAGTCGTAGTAGCATTCTTTGGGTTTCAATTTACTTAAATATCACTAGTTCCCTTCATTTGAAACGTCGATCTCTTGTTCCTCTTGTTGCAGAATTTGACGTCCATGGAAACCGAGCCTCCCTCTCGTGCTGATCTGAATTCTAGTGATCCACTCAGTGAAAAAGTTGAGGTAAAACAACCAAATTAAGCATGTTCTGTTTTTGTTTTTGTTTTGGGTGGTGGTGTTGGTGGTGATGATGCTCAATTTGCTTCCATTAACGACAGATAGACAAACGAACAGCAGAGCAGAAGGCAATTGATGATTGGCTTCCAATCACTTCTTCAAGGAACGCAAAATGGTGGTACTCGGCTTTCCACAACGTCACTGCCATGGTTGGAGCTGGTGTCCTCAGTCTTCCATATGCACTGTCCAATCTGGGATGGTATACAAATTACAATACACTCACATCTCTTCATTCTTTTGAGTTTCTTCAAAATTCTTCTTTTCTTGAACACAAGCTGTAATTAATTGCAGGGGTCCTGGTGTGGTAATTCTGATACTATCATGGATAATCACCCTCTACACTCTATGGCAAATGGTTGAGATGCATGAAATGGTACCAGGAAAACGATTTGATAGGTACCATGAGTTGGGTCAGCATGCGTTTGGTGAGAAACTGGGGCTATGGATTGTGGTGCCACAGCAACTGATATGTGAAATTGGAGTGGACATCGTGTACATGGTTACCGGAGGAAAATCACTTCAGAAGGTCCATGATTTGGTATGCAAAAATTGCAATAAAATCAAAACTAGTTATTTCATCATGATCTTCGCCTCTGTTCACTTCGTACTCGCCCATCTTCCAAACTTCAACTCCATCTCTGGTATCTCTTTAGCTGCAGCAGTCATGTCTTTGAGGTGAGCATAAGCATTAAGCAAGTCCTTTTCTGTCTCTCAATTTCTTTTCTTTTTTCATCGTCTAAACTGATTCTACCATTTATTTTTGTGCAGTTACTCGACTATTGCATGGGCAGCTTCTGTTCACAAGGGTGTTCAGCCAGATGTGGAGTATGGCTACAAAGCCACAACTCCTTCGGGTACAGTTTTTGGTTTCCTGAGTGCACTGGGTGATGTGGCTTTCGCATATGCGGGACACAACGTGGTGCTTGAGATTCAAGCAACAATCCCTTCTACACCTGAGAAGCCATCAAAGGGACCCATGTGGAAGGGAGTTGTCTTTGCCTATATAGTTGTTGCCTTGTGCTACTTCCCTGTTGCTCTTATTGGATTTTGGATGTTTGGCAATCAAGTTGAAGACAACATCCTCATCTCTTTGGAGAAACCCACATGGCTTATTGTAGCAGCTAACTTGTTTGTTGTCATCCATGTTATTGGAAGCTATCAGGTCACCATAAAATATCTTCACACTTCTCCATTAATTACAGTTACAAATACAATCAACTTGTAATTTCTTCTTACATTTTTGCTTATCTTCTCTTCTCTCAATACAGCTTTATGCAATGCCAGTTTTTGACATGATTGAAACTGTCATGGTAAAGCAATTAAAATTCAAACCAAGCCGAACGCTGCGTTTTATTGTTCGCAATCTGTATGTTGGTAAGCAGAAGCCCCCACCCCTCTCTCTTCTTCTCATTTTATTTTGCATTTCACTTTTATTTCCCTCTCATCTGCATAACTCTTTTGGTTCAGCATTCACAATGTTTGTGGGTATTACCTTCCCTTTCTTTGGCGCTCTTCTTGGATTCTTTGGTGGATTTGCTTTCGCTCCAACAACATACTTTGTAAGTCCCTAAAAGTTCCTTTTATAAAAGAAATGAGTATATTTTCATTCACTTAACAGCAATTTTCTAACACCATCTCTTTCTTCAGCTCCCCTGCATCATGTGGCTTGCCATCTACAAACCTAGGAAGTTCAGCTTGTCATGGCTCACCAACTGGGTATCTTCAATTACACTACTTATATTTCATAATTTGATAACTTTTTAAGATTGGAAATTAGTTTACTGACTATGCCTTCCCCTGTTTTCAGATCTGCATTATACTTGGCTTCCTGCTAATGATTATGTCGCCTATCGGAGGTTTGAAACTAATCATAGACAATGCCAAGAGCTACGGGTTTTACCAGTAGACACACTCCACTTCTATCTATGATATACGAATGTGTGCAACAAATGTAAACATAAATTGCTACATGAAAAGCTTCTTCCCCATTTCCCATTTTCTTTCTCTCCAAACATCATTACTGCAAATTAAATTGTTAATTGTTTCACAAGCATCAATCCACTTGTCTTAGAGAGACTATCTGTGGCTATGTGATCGTAACGCCTCCTATTTTTCAGCATCAGATAATTTCTAAGCACGTTATGTCTCCTTTTCAAACAGTGGCAATTGTCGCAAGGAACCAAAATGAGTAGACCCAATGGGGTCGATTCTCTCTGTCGTGTACTAAGCCAATGCATTCCACAATGAATAATAACCTCAATTTGTTTTTTTATTTGTCCTTAATCTATTGCCTTTTCATTTTTCCGTTATTTAAAGTTTCTTGTTCATGCATTTTGGAGTTCTTTCTTGTTACAAACTTACAGATGATAAAAGTTATTTGGAGCCTCTATGAGGGTGACAGTGACATGTGTTAATGGGTGTCATTGTTAAAGGATGAGTTATTCATTTTTATTTCAACCGTAAATACCAAAGTATTTTGAGCTTGCAAGCAATGTGAAGAATCACTTGTAGTGTCTTGAACAATAACCACCACAGGGCTGGCATTTCTCCCCCCCAACCACCCCCTCCCCCAAAATTTTGTATCATGAGGTTCAGCGTTCAAAATGTAGCAATTACTTTCCTTTCTTTGGAGATCTTAGAATATTTCACAAAAAATAAAATTAAATTCAAGTAGATAATTTCTTTTCTTTTCCAGCCACACACCCGTCCAAGGGCGAAGAAGTAGGTTTTCGTTCGGTAACTGCTATTTTCTAATATAATCTCATTCTTCAGCTTCCATGAAAGCTATATATAATAATACAAGGAAGTTTAGCTCATTTTGATTCACTTCATAATGTGTCCTTATTTAATTTTATTTGACAACATTAAAGATTGAAAGTCAGTTACCTAATACCTATTAGAGTTCCCTGTTTTTAGATCTGCATTATGCTTGAAAACTTGCTACCGACCCTATCATCTGTCAAAGAATTAAAGCAAGTAACTTGTGGATATATGGATGCGCATAAAATTGAAGACATAAATCAGTTTCTCTCATTTCAGATCAGCATTATACTTGAGATTCTGCTACTTATTTTACAATAGCAGAGGACTATGGCAAATCAATTGAATTTGGGTCTAGGAGTTGTACGACTAGCATTACTATTCAATTATATATTCATTATCCCAGTATCAATTCACATCAGGAATGAGAAATTCTTCGAGAAGAGCAAAGAAGGACTTCTCCATCACACATTCTTCTCAGCAAGGAAGATGACAAAGTTACACTAGAATCAATTTACTGCTACAACTCACCACTACTAACACCCAAAACCATTACTTTGGCTAAGCCACATCAGAGCTATAAATCATAAGAGAGACACTCAAAATTCATCTGTAATAATAATCAATAGAATTTATAGATGTCAAACAAAGACACTGATATCTACTGCTACCTAACTTTCTCCTCTAACTTTGGGGTTCTTTCTCTGTACAATTCAATCCAAAGATTTGAAATCCACATAATGCTGACAACAATAGCCGTGAGCACAACAACTACCCAAGAAATCCAAATCCAACGGGGAATCAAACCATCAGCAAGCCCACCCATGTAATTCACCAGCATTTCATAGACGAAGTAAGGACCAGCAAAACCCCTAACCAAGGAATACAATGCATAAAATGGAGGAGACAAAAAAGCGTACACCTTAGCTGCAAACTGTACGTCCCTCCTCCGAGCACTTGCTAGCGTCCACACGTTCTGGCACAAACTGGTCACCTCGGCAAGAATCAGCAGAGAGAGAACCGCAAAAGCCCCGTGCGAAACCACGTAGCGGCACGTGACAATCACGAAGAGCGTGGCCAGGTGGTGGGCAATGAAAAGAACGTCATTGGGGATGAATACGACATAGTGAAGAAGATCCATGAGAAAGTAAGCGATGCTATAGTCGAGCACCAGCTTCTGAAACTGGGTGTTGAAGCCAGCGAAACCGCGATTTGGATCGGCGAGAATAGCATACGTAGCTAAGAATACAGCGGGTGTACCATGAACTAGAGAAATTAAGCAGCTTGAAGCTTCGGGTCGGATCTTAGGGCTCCACTTGCGAAAAACGATCAAGTAGCCGATGAGGTAGATTACGATGTATATCAAGAAGAAGAGGAGGAGAAGCGGGAGTCGCAGAGATTCGAAAGCAGCTAAAGTTTCCATCGAAAACCTTAGCTGGGGTTGGGGAGAACAAAAGGTGCAAGGGAACTGAAATTAAATGGTGGGAAAGAATATTCCTGGGAATTGAAATTTGATTCTGACACTGATGCAGAGTGAGTTTTAAAGAAAAATTGGAGACTGAATATTGTGACTATGGCTATTGTAGTAGTGCTTATTAATATTCTTGTTGAAGACGAAGAGAGAAAGATTGTGTTTGGTGAACCAGAAAATTGGGAAGGAATTTGAATTTTGAAGAGAGGTAGAAGAAGAGTGAACCAGTGAGATCAGATGATGTTGGTGAGAAAAAGTGAATAACAAATTCTACAATAGTCGGGGTAATCGAGGACTTTAGAGCTCCAAGAAAATCAAGGATTTAGGAGGTATGGAAACAATGGACTCTGATATTTTTTGGGCTTAAATTTATTTGCTCTTCGTCTTGTAAAATATCCCAAAATGTACTTCAACAAAAAAAAGTGGTTCTCACAGTATCTGTGAGTCAGGAAAGTGCGTGATACATCCTTCCTCAACAAGAAAGTACTAATAATCGGTGATATAAAAATATTTATTCTTAACTGTTAAAAAATAAACTGCTAATATTAATGTTTTCATATCACCACTTATCTTCGTTTGCCGCATCAAAAAAGTATCAATACGTTCTTGGTATGTGAAAAACACCCCAAAAATAACTCATTTCGCGTACCCCAAAAATAAAAAACACAAAGTTAATTTCTATGCATTGTTTCTTTCACTTTTAGGGGGTTCATTGTTGAGGGTCATTTTCCTTTCTTTTTTTTTTTTTTTTTTTTTTTTTTNTTTTTTTTTTTTTTTTTGTTTTCCTTCGTTTTGTTTGTGCTGGACATAAAACTCCCCAAATTACGGTGTTAACTAAAACGTTAACAAGTGATCTGAAGATGGAACTGACTTTTAAAAAAATCTTTAAATTGTAACAGTTAAATAAAAGAACAGCAAGATGCACATACAAGCTTCAAGCATTTCAGAGATGGGGCTAAATCTATGTTCGGTGGTTCAAGGATATCTAAACTATCTATTCTTACAACCTAACCTAGATGTAGAAACAAAATGTTGTAGCGAGTATTGCAAGAACAATAAAGCTGATGTATACTGCTATTGTAATTGTAAACTACCAAAAAGCGCCTTGCTTTCTTCCAGAGGCTTAATGCTGCTAAAAGGAAAGATGCCCATTCCCGTTCATGCTGGTCCACTGCATTATGAGAACTGGAATACACAGGATTTTCTTGGGATCAAGATAATTATGCTTTGCTCCTCGATTCGTTCATGGTTACAAAAAGAGCATAACTTAATCAATTTCTCCCTCTTCAATATCATTTACAGGATTTGGATCACAGAGTGGCTCTCCCTCCTCCTCTTCATCATCCACTTTCATATACAAACCTAGTTGTTCCAAAGGATTACTACCCCCAAACTTGAAACTACCCAAGCCATCTTGCGAGTGATCAGGACTCGTCTCATCCACAGAGCTTGGTAGTTGCTCAACTGGTGCAGCTCTAAGCATTTCCAAGTCTTCAAGAAAGTGCGAGTTCTCATTGATCTCAACAGTCTTTTCCATCTGCATAGATGCCAGAATATGCTCCAATAAAATCCAGAGCAAACAATCGGATGGACATATTTCGGCAACATACACGCTGCTCATTTACCTGTAGTAATGCTTGTCGTGCGGCTTCTCTCTCAAGCTCCCTCTTCCGCCTGGCTTCTGCAGCAGCTTCTGCTTCTGCCTGCTTTCGAGCATCTTCAGCAGCCTTTGCTTCTGCTTGTAGCCGAGCTTTTTCTGCTCAGAAAATGGAAAAAATCATTGAATCAAAAATAGGCCAGTTAACATCTCAGCTGAACAGCCAGTATGGACAAAGCACACTTTTGAATAGTGCAAAGGTATGAAATCCAAATTCACCTTTCCGTCGCTCCAACTCCAACTTTTCCCTCTCTCGACGCAATTTCTCAGGATCTCCCTTCTCACCCTGATCTCAGCCAAATTAGTTTGAAGCAGATCACATACAGGATGCATAATGAGCAAAATAATTACATGCAGAGTAAGTTCCAGCTAAGTCAAATCTGTGACAAACCTGTGTGAGCGTCTTTTCTCGAGCTTTCAAGATAGTATCAGCAAATCGATTCTTCAATAGGGCAGCACGGTAAAGCTTCTCCGGGGAGACCTGTCTCTCAGTTGGAGCACTGTCCGCTACGTTTATGAAATTATCAGTTAGTAGGTGTCTAATATAACAGTTTAAAGAAAATGTATTCCATAATCTATACTATTACCATCTTGACGGCAATCCGAGTCAAAAGAATTTGGCTTTTGTTGAGAGTTATCTTCCAGTTGATCCAACCCACTAACAGATTCTGTAAGAAATAAAGAACAAGACTTGAAATCAGTTACAGCAATGGCCAAGAAATTTAATAGTGAACAGGAACAGCCAAAAGAATAGAATGCCAACTTACAAGTTCAAATGGTAGTTTAAAATAAGCATTTGAGCAAGGCCCATAAGACTAATTAGTAGTAACGGTAAAATAATAGTCCCAAATCCTAGTCTGAAATCACTCAACGGGAGTATAAAATGTATCTTAAAGAATTTCTCTACGAGACATATAAAGCTCACAAATTACTTGCTGATTCAACCTATCTTAAGTTCTTGCATATAAATGCAAAACACCCTTTTATTTTTTAAATTATTTTAATTTCCAAATTCTTCAGTGCATATCTTTTTTACCACATCCCATAAGCATAATTTTTGGAAAGTTATATCTTGGAAAGTTTGCAACGTCTTGTAACTTGTAAGGATCACAGTTGCCATCCTCAATGCCAAGACTAATAGTGCTCGCCCGAAACATTCAGAAGAAGTTCATTCCTCAACACAACTTCTGCTATTATTTTATATAAAAAGAAATCAATTAAAGAAATTCTCTCAAATATCAACAAGAGTTGATGGTAACTTAAAAGTTTTCTAAAATCTGTTATCTTTGCAAAAATTAATTAGGATTTTCAAACAATTCTCCAGGATCTATTTCCATATTGAAGTCCAAGCAAGTATGAACAATTGCCAAGCAGTAGAATTCCAGAAATAAAATTGAGCGTGAAAATGTTTATAAAATATCCATCTCAGACAATACTATCGAGAAACAATACAGAAAAAGCAAAGCGTACACCACAATGGGAGGGCAGACTAAAGTTCTATTTGTATAAGTCACTCTTTTTCAAAGTGCTGATTACACTTCATCACCTTTTAGTCAAAAACAAATTATTCAATCATATAAGAATGACAAACAGATAGGACAAAGAACAGTTACTCACGATTTCTTTCAAGAGGATCAACAACCATGGTCTTTTCATCTAACTGAGCTTCAGAACCCAGATTTTCTGGTACCTGAAGAAGAACCCAGATGGATAATTAGAATCAATGTGACCAAAAAACCAAGCGCTGAATCCACCAGAAAAAGGCATCAGTCATTAAGGCACCATTGTCTTAACATTCAAGAATAAGAGATGAATTAAATCTAATCTTCTGCTTACAAATCAAACCATCATATACCTTTGATGTGTCCGCTGGACTTTCTTTATCATCATCAGATTCACTGTCAGAAGAACTGCTAGAATCTGTATCTGCAATGCATACATTAGATATATCCATCAATTATAATACAAAAGGTTATTAATTAAATATTGAAAATTAAAATAAATAAAATTAGTCATTTTCTACAGACTACTTTGGACCTCATATGACAATGCAACAGCATAAGCTGCTCATATATAAAACTTAAGAGGCCAACTTTATAGCCTCTGGATCAAAGTGGTGGCCTAAATACATACACGAGTCTTTTTTACTTACAATACAAACTTAACTAAACTCTGCAATGCATCATTTCACTATATCACTTTATTTTTTAACAGTGAGGCTTCTGGTTTAGGAGCTAAATCTGACAAAGAGAAAAGTTTCTTTTCCAAGTTGAATTACGATTAACTTTGAGTTTCTCATCATATTCAATGTCACCAAAAGCAGGCCTTAAGTGTCTCCAAGGTAGAATGGTAGATGCACATTTAATCTGGCTGAAGGCCTTGAGCAAGAGCAATAAGAAGGAACTTAAAGGAAGAAAGAGCTTATTTCTTTTAATAAGTCTTCAAACAGATACTACAAATTTCCAAAACGTAGAAGCACACAAACTTGCAGCACGAAAAGGAATTGAAAAATAAAGAAACTAATATCAAGAAATAACAGGCCAATACAGAGACAGTGAGTTCATCTTCTAGTGCACAAAACATTTCTACAGAGATAAGCAATAATAAGAAAATACAATAATGATGGTTACAAGTCTTGTGACAATGACAATCCCATACATATTCTTGATGTGGGTAATAACATATGAAGGCTATAAAGGTAATTTTACAACTTTGAAGAGGGGGGGGGGGGGNGGGGGGGGGTGTGAAGGCCGCAACACTGCAAAAGACTTAAAGCTAATTTTACATATCCACTAAAGTTTTTAATTCCACTTCATTTACCAATTGTAACAAAACCATGCCCTTTCATGATGAGTAACGCATAAACCAAATACAAGAATAAATATATATGGTGATCATTTTGGAAGCATAAAAAACACTGCAAGGATGCAAATATTTAACAACAGTGTATATACCTAAACTAAATGACGGTTATATAGTCAGATTGACGATTACTAACGAAAAACAAGAACACCTAAACTAATTTTAACATACAGAGAACTTTTTTTAGAGATAATCATTCAAGGAGTTAGTAGAAAGAGCTTCTTTCTTTTATGGATAAAATAAGAATTTTTATAGAGAAGTAAATAGGAGGATAAGATATCCTCCTGAAAGAAACACAAAAAAGAAGCACGAAGATCACCAACACTGAAGAGGAAGAAGAAAATACAAGATCATATTATCCAAAGAAGATCAAAGAAATGCATAACATTAGGGAGACAACAAAGAGAAGATATCAGATTGAAGATGTTAAAACCAATAGATTTAGTGTAAATTCATAATAAAAGATTAGAACATCCATATAAATTTCTAATTCAATAAAATCTTTTCCCCACATCATGTCCCAGATGTATCCTACAGTATCTCCACATTTTAGCTTTATCACCTAAGTGTCAGGAAGTATCATAAAGCATCAACACAGAATAGAAGTATCTGAAACTCACGTACCACTGGAGCTGCCTGGACTTAAACGCTGACTGATTCTGTGGGTTGTGTCCTTTTCAATCTCCATAGGAGGATAGCTTGAGACAGGAGGCTCATTTCCACCAATGTCTACATCCTCATCAGCAAGGTCATTACCTACAAATGGAGCATATCAGCATATTTGAATAAAAAAACCAAATACCAGTATGTACACACATGCACACGTGCACAGAGAATAACCTTTACATGGTTGCAATGATGAATTGCTTGGTCCAGATTCATTCAACAACTGCAACAGAAAACATGGATAAACATAAGTGAAATCATGAGTATGAGAAGATTGACATCTCATCATGGGAGGCAGGTTCGGTAGATTTCAGGAAAAACCATGAAAGAGGGTCAGGTAGCAGGATTATACCTCTATTTCACATGGTTCAACTTTTGCATTGTTCTTTTCCTTCTCTTGTAAATAGTCATCCAAAAGCTTCCGTAATGTGAATAGTGTATCATCACTAAGATCATCAATATCAATCTCAATCTCATCCTCTCCACATTCTCCACCATTTGAACTATGTTCCTTTAAGAAATCAATGATATTCAAAGGCATTTCTCCCAGTAAAGATTCCAATTCTCTGCCAAGTTTGTGCCTCTCTTCATCTTTCATAACCCGCTTGGCAGGGGGCATAACTTCAGGACGAGGGGGCAGTGATGCTATTTTTCTCTTTTTTGAAGGAGGCATTGGTCTAGCAGTTTTCACATCTTCACGAGTGTCTGATTTCGCTGGCAATGCTGGAGCATCAGTTTTTGGCAGTTTCTTCTCAATTGCTTTCCATCTCACTTCAAAATATTTATTAAGGGTATCTGCCATGAGATGGACATCATTTCCCGGGGGATTATAGGTCATGGAATTTGAAAACGTAAGCCTTACATCAGCAGCAAATTCTAATGGGCCTGAGTAAGCTCCGGAAGCTATCTTGCTTTTTATTGTTCCCAGATCCATAGGATGCTTAATAACAGTGAAATAATCAGGAAGATTCAACTTCACCACATCTACAGGGGTGTTAAACACCCAAGCATACTGGTGGCTCATCAATCTTTTCAACACTGCCTCACACTGCTTCATTAACAAAGAATTTGCAGTGCTTGGTGTAGCCGGATTTGCAGACTCAAACTTTCCACTAGATCCCCGGTTCCATCCTCGAGGCTTCTGACCAGTTGGATTCAATTTCTTCCCTGGTCCAGAACTGGATATTGATGGTTTTCTGGGGTTCTCTATGTGAGGCCCATTATGTCCGTTGCTACAGCTAAGAATATCACTGGAGGATGACAATGTAACACCATTCGTTCTATGTAATTCAACTTTCTTCTGAAGTAGCCGAATTTGTTCAAGTTCTGATCTCAACCTATGTACCAAATCCTTTCTTTTAAAGGGCGACATATTTGACAAGGGAAGAACTTGCATGGGGACACCAAAACTGTCGTGATGGCTAGAATTTAAACTGATACATTTCCTGGTTGGTACATTTGAGTCCTCTGAAACAGTTATTTCAGTGTCAATTCTTCCTGAGCTACCAGACCCTTCTGATTCACCAGCTCTGTCTACTGCATTGCCATAATAACCTCCAGAATACCTACTACTCTTTGCCATCATCATGTTCAAAAATATAATCACTATATCATGAGACACAGCTGCTACATCAGGTACTAATCATGGAAGAAAAAACACTATCTCTGGTTGTCCCATCAAGCCTGATGGCTGGGTGCAGCGATTTGACTGTTGACAGATGCCCATGAAAACAAAAACTAAAATTTAGAATGATATTCCTGATTAATTTGAGTCCTACAATAATATTATGCCCATTTACTTAGCCTCACTTAAATTAGTAGCTTTCTATAGATGGGGGAAACAGATCAATTAGTTTTAAGGACCAGTCAATCTCTTGGCCTTCGAGTGTAAAAAATTACAAGATAACAAGGCTGATGAAATCACAATTCAAGGATCTTAAAGTCCCGAAATTTAATGAAACTGATACAATTTTTAAAATCTAATATATAAAGATAAACACAAAGTCTTTTCAAGTGATCCTCTTAACTCGCAAAATTAACGCTTACACTCAAAATGAAACACGACATTTTCCAATAAAGAAACACCCTAATCCTGTCCAAAATCAGACAATACCACGGAAGTCAATTTCAAAACGACCCCAAACCCCAGAACAATTACCAGTCGCTATTTGAAAACTGTACCGTGCCCACTGAAATTCGAAGCCCTTCTCGAGATCGATAACCACTCAAAATCCTTCCCAGCAAACGATAATAGAAGAATAAGCACTGACAATTCAAGAGCC
Organism: Cercis canadensis; assembly: GCA_003255065.1. NCBI lineage: Eukaryota > Viridiplantae > Streptophyta > Magnoliopsida > Fabales > Fabaceae > Cercis > Cercis canadensis. Next base: position 186,237 of record QAOA01003736.1, on the reverse strand, counting down.
ACAACTTGATAAAAGTATTCGATTAGAAGAGCCAAGATAAAAGATCACAGCACAAGTAAACCCTAGCTGAATTGCGGACCCAAAATTCAACACCAGCAACAGCTCAAGGAGACAACTGCGCTTTTCCCAAAAGCAAAATCCAGCTTGCAGCAAGTATGAAGCAAAGAAGAAAGCGCCGCAGTAGCAAAACGAGCTTCCAGACCTAGAGTGAGAAAAAGATAGAGAAGAGAGCCAAGAGCGAAACGCGAAGTGCGAGACTTCGCTCCCAACTCTGGAGTCCTTACTTAATGCCAACCTCCTTCTTTACATCCCAGCCTCAAATATTTAAAGCCGTTGGATTTCAAAGTCAATGGATCCAACGGACATCATGGATGTTAAGTATAAGCCGTCGGATGTACAGTGAACGGACAAGATGCCCTAGGGCTGATTATTTCTTTCTCCCCAAGTAATTAGCTTATTATCGATTAATTTATGCGCTGCTTTTATTCTTTGATTATAATTTTTAAGTATTTTTAATTGCTGAGAGCTTTTGATATGGACCGTTGGATCCAATTGGTCATTTAAAATTTTCTTAATCTGGCCACTCTAAAATTGATTTATTTTAATGAAATTACTGATTTCTTAGCTACATTACATGGGCGTCCCCGCAGTTCTACTTCTCTGTGGAAGGTTTTAGTTTTACTTTTCTCTCGAAGGTTCTTGAGAAATTGCACACGGTCAACTATGCGTTTTAACTCAACTAGTCAAGTACTCAACTCACAAACCAGGGGAGATGACAACGCGCTACCTTAAAAAAAATTGTTATCTTTGAAGACTAATTAATAGTGGATAAGCTATGTAATACCACAATTAGAATAATTTATTACAAGATCTATGTGTTGGTAATCTTCTTTTGCGGTTGGCCATCAATGCTCATCATTATTTTGTGAGTGATAACTGAATAACTGATAACCATAGATGTTTTTTTTTTGGTAGTACAAATGCTCATGTTTTAATTTTACATATTAAACTCATAAAATGATCTTATTAATTAGGAAGTTTGTTATATATTTTTGGCATTTATGTAGTATGTCATATTACATGATAATAGTTAATGTGTAAATGACATATGTACAAGTCAACTATTTTTAAGTTTGTTTAAAAAAATAACATAAATTATANGAAAATAAGATAAATTATATTTATATCTAATAAAATATAAAAATTATGTATATTTGTTATGTCAGTGTAATATGTTATGCTCATGTGATATCATAGAATCCACGAAAAGAAAATTATCACTACTCTTGAAAATGCATATTATAATTAAATATTGAATAATTATTTATACATTGATTTATGTTAATTAAATTACTGTTTTCATTTAGTAAATCTTATATGTGTCCACTTCAAATAAAAGTAGACACATATTAGAGCATGAGAAACAATTAATTTTGTCCCAAAAGACAACTCAATGATTTTGCATTAGATAGTTCATTTTAGAGGCCTTTGATCAAATTTCAATGAAAAGCTGTAGTGTAGAATTATAGGAGGGGATATACTACTCTTCTTTTGTAACTTCCAATTAAAAATAAAAAAAAAAAAGAAATACTTAACTTTAAGTGGTGGTGTGGGGTTATAGGAAAAAATATGTTACTTCTAATTAAAATAAAAAAAAAACATTTAACTTTTATTTAAAAAGTGTTTTTACCTTACACTATCTTGACATGACCTAAGATATATTAGTTGGTTTTTTACACAGTTTTGTTTTAAATTATCTCATATTGATATATTAACATAATTTAAATTTTATTTAATTTACATCTAAGCTATATAGGAAAAAGTTTGGTTTAAATGTACTGCAGGTCCCTATAGTTTGGACAAATTTTGAATTAGGTCCCTTTAGTTTTTTTTTCCCTCTTTTGGGGTGTTTATAATTTGAAATTATTTTAATTGGATCCATGTTGTCACCCTCAATTACAACTTCGTTAATTTAGTGCTCACATGGCTAATGCCTTGTCTATGTGGCGATAAAAGAAATTAACGTAGAGTCAAAGTAGCCAAGAAATTGGGTTCTATATGTCGTTCATCACCTTAATTTTCATCAATTTGGGAAAAATTAAGCCACATGTCTTGCATGTATATTTGATGGGTGACAATTTGTGTGCCACTTTGGCACCATGTAAGTTTCATCTATTGCCACATGAAAAAGCTGTTTGTTATGTCAGCACTAAACTAACAGATGGAAGGAACCTAATTAAAAAAATAATTCAAACTATAAGGACCCTAAAAGAGAAAAAAAAAATTAGGGATCTAATTCAAAATTCTTCTAAACTATAAAAACCTGCAATACATTTAAACCAAAAAGTTTTGATAGATCTAATAAAATTTNCTAATCATGGAAGAAAAAACACTATCTCTGATTGTCCCATCAAGCCTGATGGCTGGGTGCAGCGATTTGACTGTTGACAGATGCCCATGAAAACAAAAACTAAAATTTAGAATGATATTCCTGATTAATTTGAGTCCTACAATAATATTATGCCCATTTACTTAGCCTCACTTAAATAAGTAGCTTTCTATAGATGGGGGAAACAGATCAATTAGTTTTAAGGACCAGTCAATCTCTTGGCCTTCGAGTGTAAAAAATTACAAGATAACAAGGCTGATGAAATCACAATTCAAGGATCTTAAAGTCCCGAAATTTAATGAAACTGATACAATTTTTAAAATCTAATATATAAAGATAAACACAAAGTCTTTTCAAGTGATCCTCTTAACTCGCAAAATTAACGCTTACACTCAAAATGAAACACGACATTTTCCAATAAAGAAACACCCTAATCCTGTCCAAAATCAGACAATACCACGGAAGTCAATTTCAAAACGACCCCAAACCCCAGAACAATTACCAGTCGCTATTTGAAAACTGTACCGTGCCCACTGAAATTCGAAGCCCTTCTCGAGATCGATAACCACTCAAAATCCTTCCCAGCAAACGATAATAGAAGAATAAGCACTGACAATTCAAGAGCCACAACTTGATAAAAGTATTCGATTAGAAGAGCCAAGATAAAAGATCACAGCACAAGTAAACCCTAGCTGAATTGCGGACCCAAAATTCAACACCAGCAACAGCTCAAGGAGACAACTGCGCTTTTCCCAAAAGCAAAATCCAGCTTGCAGCAAGTATGAAGCAAAGAAGAAAGCGCCGCAGTAGCAAAACGAGCTTCCAGACCTAGAGTGAGAAAAAGATAGAGAAGAGAGCCAAGAGCCAAACGCGAAGTGCGAGACTTCGCTCCCAACTCTGGAGTCCTTACTTAATGCCAACCTCCTTCTTTACATCCCAGCCTCAAATATTTAAAGCCGTTGGATTTCAAAGTCAATGGATCCAACGGACATCATGGATGTTAAGTATAAGCCGTCGGATGTACAGTGAACGGACAAGATGCCCTAGGGCTGATTATTTCTTTCTCCCCAAGTAATTAGCTTATTATCGATTAATTTATGCGCTGCTTTTATTCTTTGATTATAATTTTTAAGTATTTTTAATTGCTGAGAGCTTTTGATATGGACCGTTGGATCCAATTGGTCATTTAAAATTTTCTTAATCTGGCCACTCTAAAATTGATTTATTTTAATGAAATTACTGATTTCTTAGCTACATTACATGGGCGTCCCCGCAGTTCTACTTCTCTGTGGAAGGTTTTAGTTTTACTTTTCTCTCGAAGGTTCTTGAGAAATTGCACACGGTCAACTATGCGTTTTAACTCAACTAGTCAAGTACTCAACTCACAAACCAGGGGAGATGACAACGCGCTACCTTAAAAAAAATTGTTATCTTTGAAGACTAATTAATAGTGGATAAGCTATGTAATACCACAATTAGAATAATTTATTACAAGATCTATGTGTTGGTAATCTTCTTTTGCGGTTGGCCATCAATGCTCATCATTATTTTGTGAGTGATAACTGAATAACTGATAACCATAGATGTTTTTTTTTTGGTAGTACAAATGCTCATGTTTTAATTTTACATATTAAACTCATAAAATGATCTTATTAATTAGGAAGTTTGTTATATATTTTTGGCATTTATGTAATATGTCATATTACATGATAATAGTTAATGTGTAAATGACATATGTACAAGTCAACTATTTTTAAGTTTGTTTAAAAAAATAACATAAATTATATTTATATACAATAAAATATAAAAATTATGTATACTTGTCATGTTAATATAATATAACATACTCATATAATATCATATAATTTTCATATTAATTATATTTTATATACCTTGAGAAAGAGTTTTTTTTTTTTTGTTTTTTACCATCCCTTCCAAAAGCGTTGGAAATCAGGAAATCGCTTAATTTATCAATTTTTTTGTCAATAATTTTTTGTTGAAACTTGTTTTATTTTTCGTATTTGACAAACAACGGCTTTAACAATAATAGATTTTTGTCGGCCCAATAAAAGCCCAAGCCCAATATTGAGAGGATATGACTTGGGCTTTCTCATTTAGTAGGCTGACCTGTCCATGCCAATAGGCTGTATTGTGACATTGTCTCACACTCATAGTCCGCGGGGATTTCGTATGTGAGAAGATAACGAGATTGTGATTTTCAATCGAGAGACACAACATTCTATGAATAATTAACAAGTTATAATTACCATTTGAAGCACATATATAACAAAACTACATAACTGTTTGCAAAATTTTGAACACCAAATTCATACCTTTCACTATAAAACTGTTTTTCAAAATCAATTTTACCATTACATTTTTACATTTTATATATGTTTACTTTTGTTTTTTTAGGTAAATAACGACCGAAAAGATTTGAATCAAAGAAATGGATGAAAAGACTAATCCTATAATTTATTTCATTTGAATTATTTATGTTATTGTAACAAAAAAAATATTTATGTTATTTTTTTAATTATATGACATTTATTAGGCTATAAATTTAATGGCATATTCTTTAAGCAAATCAGCCATAAATTTAGTGGCATATTTTTTAATTATAAAAACTATAATAATTAATGTTATGGGTATTATTTCTCTCCTTTCTTTTCGACGCATTACGCTATTTTATGTTGAAAAAAATAGGACAAAACAAAAACAAAAAGGTTGAAAATCATTATATTCTCGTGAAGGACTGAAAATAGAGAGATTTAAAGTGAGGAGCAAAAATCATTGAATGCTTATTTGATGAGTGGATAAAAGATTGAAAATCACTGCACTTGGAAACAGATTAAAAAACAAGATATATCCTTGTTTGGTAAGAGAATAAAGAGTATGGCATGCATGAAAAATGGAAAAGGTTGAAAATTAAGAGCAAAATAATTGGATGCTTATTTGGTAATAGATTGAAGAGGATAATTTGAAATGGAAAGGGTTAAAGTCACAGTAGTTTTCTTAAAACGGTTGAAAATGAAAAGGTTAAAAATAGAGTTTATTTGGCAATAGAATAGATAGATGAAAATGAAAATGGAGTCGCCCCCACCAGTATGGTATTATTTGATGAAAGTATAACACCAAAAATAAAAAAGATTCAGTCTTCTTATTTATTTTTCACATATATATCTCCACCAAACATTAAAAAATAAAATCAAGATGCTTCTTTCATTCCATTTTCACTTCTCTATTTTACTTTTGACTCTTTCTTTTTCACCTCTTATACTAAATACACATTAAATTCTATAATCTTATATATATATATAAAGAGTATACTTATCTTTTTTACTTTTGACCTTAATTAATTTATTTCTCAAAATTTCATTATGTTTTACAATATATCCCAATAAATGACAATTATAAGATGTCAATTTGATCTCATCTAGTCATATCTCCTGGTTCCAATTTGTGTTGCAGCATAACGAAGATAACTCACATATATCAAAGATCACTTATAAGCTTCTACGTACTTATATTACTCAGATACATTCATTCGTTAAAAAAAGAAAAATATGTTTTAGAATACAACATATAAATATCATTTATGAGATTACTATTTTTGATATATCTAACAACGATTTAACGAATGAGAGGCGATTTTTAATTCATGATATCATTGGCGAAGTTTATGTAACTTACTTGTTTGTTAAAGGCAAATAAATTAACACAATCAGATAAAGAGAAGTATTAATTAAACGATGAAACTCATTATATGAATTGAAGCACATTATATATACTCTCATATTAGGTTAATGCAAAACAAGATCCAAAATCTATCTTTGGAATTTTTTTTTAAAGTTACGACACAAGTGAAAAAAGAGATTGTTATGTAATTATAATATCAGAAAATTATAGAGCAAATTGAATATTTTTTTTTTGAGATAAGAAGAATTACTATCAAATTGATACATGAAAATTAACCTAAAAATACCTTAACCAGCCGTTTGAAGTAATATATATATATATATATATATATATATATATATGCGCTTCTAATTTTGTCTATATTCTCAATTTTTTCAATTAAGCTACTGGAACTAAAAAGGATTTTGACAAAGATATTACTATAGAGGTAGACCCATCGAAGATTCCTAGACTATTTCCAATTGCTCCAGGTATGATTTTTTTTTTTTTTCCTTCAATCTCATTGATGCTAATCCTGGAAGGTGTTCACTTTGCTTTGCTTGGTATTTTGAAATATAAAAAGAAAAAAAATTAATGTTGTAAATTTGATTGTGCTTTTGTTGGTATGCTCTGATTATTGTTGGCAATTTCTGTTCCTCTCTCATGGAAATAAGCCATTAGCTTAAAAGTTTATGCCAAACACTGTTGATTGTTCAAGCCGAGCCCTAGATTCTGCCCTTGAAATGTAAACAGAAATACTAAAATTTTGTAATTCTCATTGTTCTTCTGTTGGTATGCTCAGTTTCTTTTTTACAATTTGTGTTAAAACTGTAATGCTTTAAGTAGTCTTTCTTTATCTTGTTTTTGCTCATTTTACTTTTTTGTTTTATGCTTTTGTATTGTGATTTTGTGAGTTAGTTATTCAATTTAGAATTACGTTAGCTATTGATACCATATGCTTTGTATCAAATGGTTCATCTGAATATATATGTTGCATTAGCTATAAAATTGTCGTCGTAAGAGTAACGAGTGTCTAAGCTTAAAATCTCTACAACGGTATGTACCAAATTATACATGCTAATAGTCAAGTTTCTCACTGGATTTAAACTTCATGAGAAGGATTTTTCCCAATAACATATGTAGTGTGGGAGGTTACCTTAAACATTTGATTCTCATTTTGAGGTCAGAGATCTTGTGCACTGGATGACTTAGGTTGTGTTTGGATGGGGTATTTTTAAAATTCACAAGAATTTAAAATACATATAATTAAAATGTAGTATTTCAAATACTTGAATTTGTAAAATATTTTGTTTGTATACATTTTATTATAAAAGAAGAATTTAGCCCAAAGAAAAGAAACACACTAAGTCAACTTGTGACAGGCTCACTGAGTCAACTTGCACTCAAACTTAATATCAACAAACTCAGTGAGTTAACTCGCCACAAACTCACTAAGTCAACTCTATGCCATTGTTGAAATATGCAACAAGCTTGAGTCTATTGTTTGGGAACTCTTGCTTGCTTTATTGTTTTTTATTTGCTTATTGAGTTGCTAGTAGTTGACAAATGCTTCATCCTGTTTTAGAATGAGTTGGAAGCTTGGCCATTTTTATGTGTTTGGTGAAAGGAATAATAGGAAGGAATAGTTATTTGCATCAGTGGTGGTGCTGGTGGCTGACAATGGCAGTGCTGGTAGGTGGCGGCAGATAGGGGTGTAAATTAAACTGGTCAAACCGACCGAACCGAACCGGAACGAGGGTGTCGGTCCAGTTCTCGATTTCATTAAAAAAAAAAAAAAAGGTTCAGTTAGGTTCTCGGTTTCAATGAAGGAAAACCAAAATTAAATTGGACCGAACCGAGTAGGCTAAAACAATGCCGTTTTGGTTATTTTGAAGTGTTTTCTTTCTGAAATCCCTAGCCCGCACTCATCCTCAGATCAGAAATCGCAAATCCTCTCCTCTCATTCTTTCCCAAACCGACCAAACCGAATCGAACCGGTTTGGTTCGTTTCAATTTTACTCTAAAAAATTTAGAAAACCGGACCGATTACACCCATAGCGGCGGTGGTTGAAGGAGTGCTAGAATGATGAACAAGAAGGATATGAGAGGTATCAAGGGGTGGGATGGGAAGGAGACGAAAGGAATTGGGGGGCTAAAGGGAGAAGGAGAGAGATAAATGAACTTAGAATTCACTCTATCTATAGTGAATTTGAAATATATACACTATATTGAGATTTTAAAAGTCATTACAAAATACAATGAAATTTAAAAATACAAGGTATTAAAATGATGTAGTTCGCCTTGTACTTTCTATTTTTTATTATTGATTATGAGATATTGAAAAAAGAAGAAGAATATATGAAGTACTTTAACTTGTGAGGAGGGTATTGTGTTCAAGACTTCTCATTGACAAAATAAGAGTATCAAAGTGCTCCATCACACAAAGTTACAGATATAGGTGTTTTGATAATGAGACCCTTAGAACAAGAATGACTCGTCTCAAGTTTAATAAATTTGACTCTATCCAAAGATTGAGATTAAGCCTGATTCTTAAGTTATAAAAACAAAGAAAAAAAAGAAAGCATTGGCGGCAGTTTAGTTCCTCAACTATAGCCAATGATAAATTGAAACATATGCAACAAATATGCGGTGGTTCAAACTGCCACTAAATAAGCACAATTGTGGCAGTTATCCTAAGGCTGCTCTAACTGCCGCTAAGACTAGTCCAATAGCAATAATACCGTCAGTTGCCCAACCGCCACAAAATACATTTGTTATAGTTACACCGCCACAAATGCTTTATGTTAACAACTAGAAATGTTGGAAATTTTGTAGTGTTAAGTGTATAGATTTATTTATAACTTGAATGGTTAGTTAGTTAGCTAAGGCTAGTTAATCTGTTAGTATAGTTGGTTAGTTTGTTAAGTGTTTGTTAGATTAGCTGAGCTGGAATGTAACTATTAGTGCGGTATAGTGCTGTATATATAGCTGACCATATATTGTATAAAATAAGAAAATAGAATATAAAAAAAATTTCTCCATCTTCTGGTTTACTTCCTCTCAAGAATTTCACATGGTATCAGAGCAAATCGATCTAAATTTGCTTATATCTTCATCTTGTTGATTATTTGAAGAAAGATTGTAGAAGTTAACTTTATTCTATATCAGTTGAAAGAATGGAAATTGGAACCGCAACAATGCACAAAAAAACATCGAGCAACTTCAATAGAGATCCTATGGCTTTGGCGAATTCAGATCATCAAAGAATGCAACTCGTCAGAACTCCTTTGGCTAGTAATAATTATTTGTCTTGGAGTAGATCAATTAAGATAGCCTTAGGAGCAATGGTGAAACTCGGATTAATCGATGGAAGGTGTGTGATGCTTGAAGAAGATTCTACTAATTTTGATCAGTAGCTTCGTGTGGATTGTATGATTAGGTCATGGATTTTGAACCCTATTTCTAAAGAAATAGTAGAAGCATTTCTCTATGCATCGACTGCTAGAGAGTTTTGGTTGGAATTGGAAGAGCGATTTGGTGAATCTAATGGATCACAAATTTATCAAATCCAAAAAGAAATAAGCATTATTTCTTAAGGAAATCAGCCAGTGGTGAAGTATTTCACAAAGCTGAAGAAAATGTGGGATGAATTTGTATGTATGCAGCCAATTTCACAATGTACTGTAAGAACTGTACCTGTGATGTTACAAAGAAACCTTCTGATCTTGCTAATTCTAACAAGTTATTGCAGTTTTTAATGGGCCTTAGCTGTGATTTTGATCATGTGAGGAACCAGATCTTGGTAATGGACCCTCTGCCTTCAGTCAACAAGGCTTATTCAATGATTTTACAAATTGAGAAGCAACGAGAGGTTCATTTTAACTTGGTTGGGAAAGTTGAGAACTCAGCAATGTTTATGAAAATGCCTATGGGAAGAAGATCTAGTGCTGGAAAAGGAAATCATAAGAAGCCAAATTATAATGATAGAAAGAATGAAAAATATGAGAAATTATCTTGTGCTCACTGTGACATGGGTGGTCACACTAAGGACACATGCTTCAAATTGCATGGTTATCTAGACTGGTATAAGGAACTTAAAGAGCAACGCAGTCAGGTTATAGGAGGAAAACATATGGCTAATTTGGCTAACAATCCTTTAGATGTTAACATGGATCGTGTTGTTGGGAAAACTAATGATCAAAAAGTATCCTTAACATAAATGATTCAGCAGGAGCTGTCAAAAATTATGAAGGCACAGGCTACTTTTGAAGGCAATTATGTTAACTTTGCATACATTAAGGATTTTGCAGGTAACATTTCAAATATTGCTCTTCATTTTGCTTTACATTCAGTTGATAATATGAATCCTGGAACTTGGATAATGGACACAGGAGCATCAAACCACATGTGCACTAACCCCAAATTACTTTATCACCCAAAACTAACAACACAAATTACTCCAATTTTTTTACCTGATGGATTTGTTAAACTTGTTCATCAAGTAGGTGATATGCATCTTAGCCCCACACTAACCTTGACTAATGCACTTTACGTCCTTAGTTTCAAATTTAACCTTCTTTCAGTAAGAAAACTTTTCAAAATTGCTTAAATTAAATTTGTCTTTCTTTCTGACAAATGCATTCTGCAGGATCCTTAGACTGAAGTTGTTCTAGCAGTTGGTAAAGTGGTTGAGAATCTATACATTTTAGACAAATCATCATTCCATGATATTGCCTCTTTTATTCCTTGTAATAATCAGATTGATTTAGTAAAATCTTCATTTGATTCTGTTTGTAACTCTATCAATCTTCCTTGTATTGTTACTGATGATTCGAATAAAAATTCTGAATTTTTGTGGCATAACAAACTTGGTCATGCCTCATTAAAAGCATTACAACATATTTCTTTTTTAAATGGTATTGATACCACACTGCTTTCTCCCTGTGATATTTGTCACAAATCTAAACAACATAGACTATCATTTTCCCTTAGCAATACTAGGTTAGATTTTCCTTTTGATCTTCTGCATATAGATTTATGGAGACCATACAATAGAGCTTCTATTATAGGGGCACACTACATGCTTACTGTGGTAAACGATTGTAGCAGAGTTGCTTGGTTTTTCTACTCACACATAAACATCAAACATTACAGACACTGAAATTTTTCTTTCAAATNTTTAAATGGTATTGATACCACACTGCTTTCTCCCTGTGATATTTGTCACAAATCTAAACAACATAGACTATCATTTTCCCTTAGCAATACTAGGTTAGATTTTCCTTTTGATCTTCTGCATATAGATTTATGGAGACCATACAATAGAGCTTCTATTATAGGGGCACACTACATGCTTACTGTGGTAGACGATTGTAGCAGAGTTGCTTGGTTTTTCTACTCACACATAAACATCAAACATTACAGACACTAAAATTTTTCTTTCAAATGGTGAAAAATCAATTTCAAAAACAAGTTTAATGCATTATGACAAAGAATGGTTCTAAATTTACCAGCAATGAATTTCAATTTTTTTTTTTGTCTCAATTAGGCATTATGCATCACAAGAGCTATGTTTATACTCTTCAACATAATGAGATTGTTAAAAGGAAGCATAAACATATCTTACAAATCGTTAGAGCTCTAATGTTTCATGCACATATGCCTATCAAATTTTGGGGTCATTCTCTTTTAATGGCAGCTTATATCATAAACTGGTTACCTACTAGTCTTCTGGATTGGAAAACCCGTTATGAAATGTTACATCACAAAAGCCCATATTATAGTCTACTTAGGTGTTTTGGTTGCTTGTGCTATACAACTAACACTAGGCCTCACAAGGATAAATTTGAAGTAAAGACATATAGATGTGTCTTTGTAGGATTTGTCATAGGTCAAAAGGCCTATAGGGTTTATAATTTAGATTCTCATCAGCTTTATACTTCTCGGGATGTTTTTCATGAAAATATATTTCCTTTTGCAAATGTCACTCATGATAGCAGTGAAGTATCTTTACCCATTCCATTCCTTGATTCTACTCATTTGCCAACTACTCATTTGACCCAAACTATTCATCCGGTTACTACTAATATTCCTACTGTTATTGAATATGTCCAACATGAATTATTTCAGATCCTGTCTCACCCTTGAGTTCCATCCATCATCTACATGACCAACCTTATATTTCTTTACCTTATGTTATCCCATTTCATACTTTAAGACATAACACTAGATAGAAATTCAAACCCGTATGGATGCATGACTTTGTCTCTAATGTGATTGTTCCTTCAGATTTACCTACTGCTATTCCAACTCCGCATGCAGCTACATCACCAGGCTCTTTAGCTTATACACCACCAACATTTCCCTACCATCAATCCCCTTGTTTCACTAACACTTACATGTCTTTTCTTACAAATGTGTCATTTGTCCCTGAACCTCATTCATACTATCATGCAAGCAAAAATGAAAAATGGATTGAGGCTATGAACAAAGAGCTGCAGGCTTTAGAATCGAATCACACATGGGAATTAGTTCCTCTGCCTCCTGGCAAGAAGGCCATTAGGTCGAAATGAGTTTATAAGGTGAGATATTTGCCAAATGGTACCACTGATCAGTACAAAGCAAGATTGGTTGCCAAAGGCTACCATCAGATTGAAGGAGTTCACTATAAGGACAGTTTCTCTTCTATAGCCAAGCTTGTTACAATGTGGATTTTTTTGGCCATTGTTACTGCCCAAAATTAGGCTTTATATCCATTAGATATTAATAATGCATTCATACATGGTTATCTTAATGAATAAGTGTTTATGTAGCCTCCTCAAGGTTATACCAAAGCAAAGAAAAATGAAGTTTATTTGTTGAAAAGATCTCTGTATGGTTTAAAGCAGGCTTCTCGCCAGTGGAATCTTAAGTTTTGTGCTAAACTTCAAGCTTATGGTTTTACACAGAGTACTCATGATCATTGCTTGTTTACCATGACCACATCAGGTTCTTTCTTGGCTCTGTTAGTATATGTTGATGATGTCCTTGTCACTGGAACCCATGAACATGAAATTCAACAGGTGAAACGGTTTCTTCATGATTCCTTTACTATCAAAGATATGGGGTATGCTAAGTATTTTCTGGGCCTTGAGATTGCACGTGGGACCCATGGTACTTATGTTAACCAAAAAAAGTATGTGTTAGACATTTTGCAAGATGCTAGTCTTCTTGGAGCCAAACCTGCTGCTACACCATTGCCCAAGGGGCAACATTTTTCTTCTGCTAGTACTCCATTGTATGAACCCAAGAAATATTGCAGGCTTGTTGGCAGATTGCTCTATCTCAATCTCACCCGACTTGATATTACTCATGTTGTTCAACAGCTTAGCCAATACCTAAACTCTCCTACTCAGGCTCATTGGAATGGAGTCATTCATGTTCTCAAATACTTAAAATGAACCCATTCCAGAGGTTTATTCTTTCCATCTGCCACTAATTTTTCTCTTACAACCTACTGTGATGCAGACTGGGCAACATGCAAAGACACTCGTCGTTCCATCACTGGCTATTGTGTATTCTTGGGTTCTTCATTAATTTATTGGAAAACCAAGAAACAATCCACCGTGAGCAAATCCTCAACAGAAGCAGAATATCACAACCTTGCTACTATTATTTGTGAATTGCAATGGATCAGTTACATCTTACAAGACTTTTGAATGAGTGTTCCTTTGCCCATTCCACTATGGTGTGATAATTTAGTAGCCTTGCATATTTGTTAATCTGGTCTTTCATAAGCGCACTAAGTACCTGGAAATTGATTTTCACCTAGTACGTGACAAATATAAAGCTGGTTTTGTTCTTCCTCAACATATCTTCACCAAGACGCAGCTTGCATATGTGTTTACTAAAAACATTGCTGGTCCTCAGTTCCACTCTATTGTGTCCAAGTTGGACTTGGTTGATTTTCATCACTCCCACGCTCCAACTTGAGGGGGATGTATAGATTTATTTATAACTTGAATGGTTAGTTAGTTAGGTAAGGCTAGTTAATTTGTTAGTACAGTTGGTTAGTTTGTTAAGTGTTTATTAGATTGGCTGAGCTGGAATGTGACTATTAGTGCGGTATAATGCTGTATATATAGCTAACCATGTATACTGTATAAAATAAGAAAACATAATATATTACATTTAACTCTTTTAAAGTTTCTTATAGATTACAATTAGAAATTTGGGATAAGGACCTGCAATTAAAAATTGCAGCTGCCAATCATGAACCGAACCCAATTTACAGATTCTCATCAGCAAACTTCTTTGGTAGATGTGCCTCTAGTACCTGCTTTTGTTCGGTAGCTCATTTGAGATACATAGCATTGGTGAAATACTTGCTTACTATAATAATATGTACACTTCGAATTGAAGATTAGTTCTTACGTACACGTCTGGATCTTTCTCTTGGGCCTTGCAACTTCCCCTTGCGAAGAACAACCTTGTTAACATGAACCAAAAAATATTAACAAGAAGCTGAAAGCATGAAACACAAATTTAAATAGGATTTGTAACTCAGAGATGAATAAAATAGAAGAAAAGCAATATAAAAAATTTAAATTAAATAGTGTGTTTGGAATATTTTATAATTACAAATAAATTGATTTAAAAATAAATGATTTATAAATCATATCAAAAGTTATGGGATTTGTAAATCTTAATATATATTACAAGGTTTATATTAGACATAAAACAATTTGAAGATTAATTTAATTTTTAAGTTAGAATAATCTAAAATAAGTTTTATTAAAGAATGAGATACAAACAAACAACATATATACACAAATTTGGTCTGAGTCCCACCAAAATCCCCATAATAAAAAGGGTAAATAGGGCTACACCCCCTCTAATAAGGGGTATAATTTAACAAACACCTTATTTGAATTATGTTAGGAACTCAAGCTGCGAAGGTAGAACTCACCCCAAAAGATTAGTTCATTAGGAGATGGTGCATTCACTACTTAAGTACCATCCCACAATTACTTGCGGAACCGATGTGGGACTTCCCATATCATAACAGATTAGTAACTATCTCAAATTCGATTGCATGAGAACTCGAGCATAAGTGATCATTCCAAACTTTTATTGAGTTTGAGTGCATAATTGAATAATATTACTTACACAACTTTATATTTATAATTATACACAATTTTTTTTTTTTAAAAAAAATGACCCTAACAAAATTTAAAAGAAAAAATAATTAAGTGAATCATTTAAATTTAAATTGAGCCAAGTACAAATTTGACCTATTTACCTCTTAAAATGTTAAATTATAAAAAATAAAAAAATTATAGATATTATATGACATTACTCTAATCGACTCTCTATCATAAGAAGAATATATGTCTTTTAAAATCCAGGACCACCTTTCATATATTAAAATTACATTGCATGACGTTAAAGTCATTTGAAGTCCTATGTCTTTTGAAATCTAGGATCACTTTTGATGGTTATAGGCTACTAAGTTGCTTAGATACTTCATTTTCTGGTGTAGATATTATTTGAGTAAAATCATTTTTTGTCCTAAAAGATACTGTCACAGTTAGTTTAATTAAAAGATTTTTAGTATCATTTTAGTCTTTGAAAGATAACTTTGTCTATCAAAATTGTCTTCTATCTAATTTTCCTTATTGAATTTTGACAAAACTTTTCATGTGACATGTTAAACGCCAATATAACAAACTTAGTAAGTAGAAATTGACAAAAAATTATTTTGATAGATAAAATTATGTTCCAAAAATTAAAATAATACTAAAAAAAAATTTTAATGACTAAATTAACTTACCTATATCGTTCAGCCCTAAAAATATATTTTACTCATACTTTCTTACTACTAATGTCCTGATCTTATCCATCTAAGCATTGTTATCTACCATTTGCAGGGAGGAAATACCTTAAACAAAAACCTTATAGGCTATCAGCCAAAAAGAGAAGAAAAGCTTATATCAGCCAATGCCCAAGTAGTGGAAGCAAAAGGCTCGTGGCCCTTTTCAAATTCCACGTCATGGGGAGAATTATAACCTAGGAACTAGGAAGCATAAACATGTGCTTCTCTTCACACAGAAGACACGTTATTAAGCAGTTGTAAGCAAATGATTTGTCAACATGCATATGTAAAATATGACAATGACAATGGTATTGGTACCAAGTCTTAATTAGCAGTACTTAGTACTTACTACCTTTCCTATTCCAGCAAGAATTGAGAATGAGTTTAATAGGTATATCGTATATACATCTATATACTTTTTTTTGGTCATGAATATATATATATATATATTTGAATTCCAAGTTTTTGATTATCTATGTTCGATCGTTTATGTCCTGCAAGCCTTCTGTCTTCTACTTAATTAAATCTTTTGTTTCTTATTGTTGATTTTGNTAACCTAGGAACTAGGAAGCATAAACATGTGCTTCTCTTCACACAGAAGACACGTTACTAAGCAGTTGTAAGCAAATGATTTGTCAACATGCATATGTAAAATATGACAATGACAATGGTATTGGTACCAAGTCTTAATTAGCAGTACTTAGTACTTGCTACCTTTCCTATTCCAGCAAGAATTGAGAATGAGTTTAATAGGTATATCATGAATATATATATATATATTTGAATTCCAAGTTTTTGATTATCTATGTTCGATCGTTTATGTCCTGCAAGCCTTCTGTCTTCTACTTAATTAAATCTTTTGTTTCTTATTGTTGATTTTGCCTCATCATACACTATGCATTATTAACTTTCAGTTCATATATCTATTAGATATAACAAATCTTATGATTATCTGCGAAATCTTCCGACCCTTTTAAGATCAATGCCAATGTTAATGAAATGCAAAGGCTGTTTCTTTTTCCTGGTTGAGGACCCAATGGTAGCACTATACATTGTTGTCTTATTCTTTTTCCACTTGGTTCACTTGATTGAAATATTAAAATAACCCTCAAAGCCAAGTTTTCATTTTTATTCTCTATTGGGTATCAACAAAATTCAAGTATTATTAAGCCATAGATCTTCACAGTGGCTACATTCTTCTTATTCTTACATATATATATATATATATACACTATAATTCCATTTTTTTAATTATCCTTGTGCTACACGTCTCTCCTATAGTCTTGAAGATTCCTAGTAGTTAGCAACTATAAATAATAAGAAGAAAAATAATTATATTTTTACACTATTTAATTACACTACTTTTACACTTAGGTGTACAATTATAATTTGACAAAAAAAAATTCAAGTGAATTAGTACAGAATATTTATTAAATTTAAACTATATAATTGTGCAGTTCAAAAAATAGTGTAAAATATATCGTTAAAATATCACTACTTTAATAAGAAATATATTTTCTTGTCTATAAACAGTAAAGGGGTGTTATATTAAAAAAATTAAGTGAATTTATAAAATTTAAATTATGTTAACTATATTAAAATAATTACAATGTAAAATTAAAAAATGTTAAAAAAATCCAAATGTGACTTATGTCACATCAACAGGTATAGAATAGCACTCCCAAAAAGTAAACTGGTCTTTAGAAAATAACCTTGTCTATTATTAAGAAATAAGATTCTATAGATATACACATTTTACTAGAGTACATTAATTATTTGTTTTATTCTCTTTTTCTATTTTGGATTATTATAATTAGCACAATTTAAATTTAATATTTTTTTTTTCTGCAACTCAAAATTTTTCCAACTCAACTAGTATAAGTGACTAGAAAGAGTATTACTGTGCAATAAATATTTCTCAAACAAGCCGCATTGCTTACCCAATGCGAACTTCCCTCCGACCCTATCTGTCATATAACAGATTACGACTTGGTACCAAAATGTTATAGAACTTATTAATTTCTTTCTTCGCTTTACCTGTGTCCATGACTCTACATGTGTAGGTGCATGTAGGGCGCGGGTGAGGGTGCCAATGTGAGTGTTGGTGGGAGATGTTGTATTGTTATCACATAATGGAACCTTGCTAAGGAATTGCAATGAACCAAATCTGGCTGCTTAATTTGTGGATTAGATTAACACCTTTTTATATGCATTAACATTAATTATAATTAATTTACTGTTTTTAATAGCGTAGAACACCATCTCTGTTCTTCTAATTAATCTTAAATCCCATCTCTATGTCGTGCTCACCTGCCTAACCATATATCTACATTTAAGTTTGCGTGCAATACCTGAAATCTCAAACCGCATTATCTTTGTTTAGCCTTCGACTTGGGGCACTTTCCTCAGCGTCCCAATCTAAGGGCAGCTTTAACGTCCAGCCTCCATGCAAATCTTCCACCGTCCATTCTCCACGCATCACAAGGCACTCGCTGTAAGCACTTCTCTTTCCCCCATGTGTACTGCAGCTTTGCTTGACACGTGAAAGCCGTGTACGGCAGTTTATCCTCCTCTTTCATCACCAGCCATACCTCCATTTGTGTCTCCGGTGAGTGCCCTTCCATCACCATCCTCCTGAATGCTCCATTCACCCACATCACCCTGTTTAAACCGTCCGATATGAACCCAGGACACGTGTCCCCATCCAGATTCATTACCCTCTCCAAGTCCGTACAACCTAACCCTCGTACATCCATGCATGTCTCCTTCACGTGCTCCACCGTCACCCACGTTTCCGAAACCCTCATCCTCGGAGGAATCACCACTGACGGATCATCGAATGATCGAGGTTCAACTAAGCCCGTGTCACTCATCAAGTTTAACCGAATAAAATAATTACCATCTTCCTGATCTTGCTTTGCTTCAGCCGTCTGATCCAACCTACCCCACCAAGATCCACCGTTTGATGAGTGGTGGTTTTGTTCCGTAAAATTCTCCGGTAAAAGTTGCAGTGTCACCGCCGACCTGTCTTTCATTCCTTCACTAGCTACAGTAGTTATTTCCTTGCCTTCAGTACACCCATTCCTATTCCTCCGAACCCTAACGTACTTTCTCTTTGTTATCCGTCTAGAAACGACGTCGTTCTTCTTATCAAATGCCGATCCACATGAAAGAGGTCCTCCGGCCGTCGGTTTCGGCGCGATCGGTCGGAATCTTAGCATTATCTTATTGATTATCGTCTTATCCTGCGCACCACCAGCGCATGTAAACGTACGCCATCTTTCTCCGTTGTCCATATCTCTCCGGGCTAGCTAGTAGTCGTCATCACCTACAGCACCACGAGATCAAGATTTTCTCTTTGCATCTATTATTCTCTTCACTCGGGGCGGTGGCCACACGACCGGGGCGATTATAGAGGCAGCACCGTCAGAAAAGGACACGTGTCCAGTGAAAAGCCCAAACAGCGATTGGATTCGATTGGCTAGTTTTGAGTAGGGCCACTACTAAAGTGATGTACCCGTTGCTATTGAGAACGTAGAGATTGGTCCCACTATGGAGCCAATCATATTCAATATCGTGTCTAGCACTGCCGAAAGCTAAAGTACACGTAGGCTTCGCCTACCATAGACGGATACTGTTCGGGGAAGTGGAGAGGCCTTTGGGCAGGTTCGAGAATAGACACACGTGGTCAAGTTTTATTAGTAGAACTCGTGGGAATACTGGGTTCACATCTTTTACTCTCCCTTCAGCGCGTTCACAACACTACGCAATGAGACAACTTTGATGTAACAGATTTTTCCGAAGAAACCACTACGTCAAGGACACGAGTGTGGGAGATGTCTCTGTATGGACAATTAATGTATCTATCAAATAAGACACGTTGCAGGTCCTGTGGCTATGCGGATCTTGGGCCAAGATTTTTGATGTCATTCAGGTCGATAGGGACTGACATTAACATTAGCTCTTATATCCCTGCCACGTACTAATTCTCCTAGTTCCTTAACTTTTTTTCCTTTTCTTTGCTAAAATAAAATAGTTCCTCTATCCTTCTTTCTTTCTTTTTAAATTTTCACACATTTGTATTTTTTTTTAGGGGAAATTTTCATACATATTATTTTTGTTCTAATGTCATTTAACTTTAGTGCTTTTGGTAAGATAATAGTTTTCGGTTCACGTTTCAAAACATTGATTATATATTACTAGTAAAAAGAATTTCGATAATTTGTATTTTATATTCATATTCTACAAAATAAATTTTGACTAAATTTATCAAAAATATAAATAGCTAACCTTTTTTTTTTTATATGAAATAGTTAACTTTTTTTTAAATGTAAGACACAATATGTTAAAAAAAATTAAAAAGGGTATATAAAAAAATAAAATTCATGACATCAAATACTCTAATTATTATAATTAGAAAAAAGTATCACTATTCAAGTCGTTAGACAATAACAAGTATTACAACCCCAATCACATTAATCTATTTCTAGCAGAAGAAATGCTAGCAACAATTATTTTGGACAATTAATTTGAATCTTCTTCTTATAAAAGTGTCATGTTTAATATTTTTAAATTTTTGTTAGTTTTTCGAATCTTCCATCACAATATAGATTGGTTTATTGAAATGATAGTACACGTGATATTTTTGTGAAGAAAAAATCCAAAATAACTTCATCTAGCATTCCTCTTTTGGGCATCAATTTTTACATTTTTCCTTATAAATATTGTCTATCTTCTCAACTTTTTAAATATTATGAACTTTTTTTAAATTCACTCCTTCATTTTTTTTTTTTTTCATTTTGCATACCTATCAACATCAATTAATGTTTTTGATAAAACATGGACATTATATGTTGGAAATTTGAGTATACATCGTTTTCACTTGTTTGTTGTACTCTTTCCATATTTTGCACTGATCAAAATGTTATCAAGTGTGGTCATTTGGATTATATTTAAAGTTTTGTCGGTTAAGGCAGCTTTGACTATAAAGATAACTATTCAATACCATAAAATATTTACCACTTTGAAGTCATTGAATCCATTGGATATTTGAATTTTTTTTCCCTAAAATATAATCAAAATTTATAAGAACAACTTTACAATTAATATTATTTTCTCGAATTATATGATTAATGCTTGACATTTTCCCCTTGACTCACCATTTTGTTAGTTGACGTATCATTGCTTGTTTTGGCGTTTCCCCTTTTCTCTCTTTCCATTGGCAATATATATATAATTGCTCAGTTACGTCTGCTTAAGTTTTCAACGTTTCAAGCCTTGTTTTAGTTTCTAGCAGAGGACCAGAGGGGTGTTTGTGCAAAAAAAAAAAAAGCTTGTAGCAGAGACCCCACTCTCTCTCTCTCTCTCTCTCTTCCTCTGTCCTATCTATCTAGACATTTTTATGTTCCAAAGTTGTAGTTCTCCCATTCCCTACATTCATGTAAAGTCCTGCTGCTCTTTTACAGCTATANCTCTCTCTCTCTCTCTCTCTCTTCCTCTGTCCTATCTATCTAGACATTTTTATGTTTCAAAGTTGTAGTTCTCCCATTCCCTACATTCATGTAAAGTCCTGCTGCTCTTTTACAGCTATACCTAACTACCTAACTATATATTAACACCCGCATCCCACATAGAGAAGCGGACATAAAAAAGGGTACCTAGCTAGAACAACACCTCCATTCCTTCCCCCTTCCACCTATAGAGACCAAAATTGCCCGAGTCTATACGTTGCTCTATTTATGAGTTAACTTGTGAGTTAGCACACGCATTAAAGATAATTAGATAACTATTATATATATATTCCCCAAAATACACAGTTACGCTTATGCTCTAGCTAGCTATGATAAACCCCATCTCCAAGAGAGTACACAGAGACATGACACTAGTTTTTTCAGTTGGTGGCTGCATGTTTTGCTTGTTTCCTTTTGTTATAGCTTTTCTCCCCTCCCAATACAAAGAGAGAATACCCAGTAATAGTGGGTTACCCAGAAAGCAACTACTCGTTTTCAATTTCTTGAAACAAAACTCGAATAATACCTGATCATATACGCTGTCCTTGCTCTTCGCTCTACCTATTCTCCTTCTGATCTCATCTTCAAAGACCCAAACTGAGAGCAGCTTTCATGTCCAGTCTCCATGCAAACCCACCACTATCCAATCTCCAAACGTCACACGGCACCATCTTCGTACACTTCTCGTTCTGCCACGTATACTGCAGTCGCACTCCGCACGTAAACGCCCGGTGAGAATAGAGAAAATTATCTTTTACATGTAACCAAACCATAATCTCCGGCGATGGCTGCCCTTGCCCCTCATTCTGCTTGCTCACCATCCTCCTATAAGCATCGTTCACCCACCGCACCCTGCTGTAACCGTCTGATATAAACCCCGGACACGTGTCACTCTCTAGATTCTTCACCTTCTCAACATCTGTACACCCTAACCCTCCTACATCCATGCACGCGTCTATCACGCTCTCCATCGTCACCCACGACTCCAGCACCGTCCGATCTAACCTCTCACCGGCGTTATCGTTCTCCGTCGAGCTAGCGTTTATGTTCAACAGAGTTGTCGTTGGTGGTTCCAGTTCTCGATTATCCTGGATCTCAATTTTCTCAACCGTTAGGTCAAGATCAACGTTCTTACACCATGAATCTCCGGCGACTGAGCCTTCTTCCAGTTCAGTCTTCTCCGGCATCAACTGCAGAGTCACCGCAGCGTTTTCCAAGCCGTCTCGTTCATCTAATTGCTCAGATGATTTACGATTCTTCCTCCTATATCCACTGTTCCTCCGAATCCTAACGTACTTCCTCTTGGCTCTTTTGACGGGAACTAACAACTTGCTGTTGTTCTCAGGTACCGTACCACCGGAGGCGGAGCCGCCGGTGAGTGGTTTGGGCGCGATCGGCCGGAATCTGAACATTATTCTGTTGATTGTGGTCTTATCCTGAGCACCATCGCCACCATACGCGGCCAGTTTCAACCGGTCTCCGGCGTCCATAACCCTTTCCACCGGTCTGGATCTTTCCGCGTAGCACTCTCTATAGTCTCTCTATCTCTCTCTCTCTCTCTCTCTCTCTCTCTCCTCTCTCGGGGGAGGTTGAAGCGATAATGATAACGGCAGCACGGTGGCTGGGTAATCAAACACCACGTGTCTAGGGCAACACTGAACAGAACATGGAGGTGATTGGCTAATTTTTAATTTAGAGGGCCCCGCAAAAAAGTGGCGTATCTGGGAGGCGTAATTCGAGGCCTGTGATTGGTCCCACGGTTCAGCCAGTAAGCGATGAGAGGGTGTCCAGCACTCCTGGAAAGAGAGGTGTACGTGGCCTCGTGGCAGGGAGCAGCATAATATTCTCAGCTTGAAGTGGAAAACACTTTTCCCAGAAGCATTTCGAGAACGTGCACACGTGGTTTTCGTTCATTTGGCGGGAACAACTACATGCGCTTTAAAACAGTTGACTGCTCAACTTCTCGTAACTCTCTCCCATAGCGCGTCGAACAACGCTCTGCAATATCTTTATGAATGACGCATTCTCATTGGTGAACTGAACTGGATCATGGATAAGATGTGAGAGCGAGTGGCTTCACTCCCTTTCGTTTCTTCTCTCACCTTGTCCATTATTAGCAAAGATTTTTGTTTTAGTTACGCCATTGTTAGCAGAGATATATAACTTGACATTGTATAAAATTGACAGTATTCTTTATTACTTGAAATATATATTTTATTTCAATTTAATTTTATCCATTATTAATATAGAAATTTAAATATTATGATTAAATACCAAAATGATATACTACTGAAATAACTAAGATATTTTCATGTGTAAAAAATCTCATTTACTACAGTTCTATCCAACTACACAAGCCTAAGAAAGAAAGGGGATTTTTTATACTAGCTAGTTTGAAATTCTAGGGACTTGTTACTATTTGTGAGTATATGAGGATAGATTAGGATTTGCTTAACTGGATCGAGTGGTGGCAATATGCCCTTATTCTCACTTTTATCTTTTCTTTTGCTTGCCAATATTGTTATAGTAAAATACAAGGAAAAGAGAAACCGTGTGTCGACGCTGTCCCATGTTCCTCTACTTGACAAAGAATGTATTATAAATGGGAGTGGAGTTTAATGTTGTGTATGAGCAAAAAAGAAAACTATTACTTACTTTTCCAGAAGAGATGAATGTTTCCCGAGAACTAAAAGCAGTCTATTCCAACAAGATACAACAATGATCAACCTCTTACGAGCTTTGATTGGTTAATGGTCACATGAATAAAAAGATGGATAGCCAATGGTATCTTATTCTTGTCAAATGGTTACATCAACGCCTAACTAAGTACCTTTCTATTTGTCTAACCCCAATAATCGTCGTCCCACGTTAGCATGGTTGGATACTTGGATAATTGGATTTGTATCCTTTTGTTTGTTTTTTATGAAACTAGACCCTCGCATCTACGGTGTCACAGGCTTTTATCATCTTTTCTTTTTTGAAGTTTTTCTCGTTTAAATTATTATTATTATTGTCCCTGCCAAAACCAATATCAACAGTCCAGGTGGCACTATCAACAGTCCATGACCAGGGTAACCCGAAT
The DNA here is from genome assembly GCA_003255065.1 of Cercis canadensis. NCBI lineage: Eukaryota > Viridiplantae > Streptophyta > Magnoliopsida > Fabales > Fabaceae > Cercis > Cercis canadensis. The sequence goes on along the minus strand of QAOA01003736.1, from coordinate 161,725 downwards.
AAAACCGGTGACCCAGACGGTTTTGAGTGAACCGGCCGGTCCGTATCACACATTAAACAAACAAAAAGGGAAAAAGTAGGAAGAGAAGAAAAATTACGTGGTTTTTGATTTAGGGTACCCTGACCCTCTCTGCTGCCATTCTGTGATGAAGTACGCAAATGAAATTGAAGGGACAAATAGAGAAGTCCAAGTCCCAGTCACAGTAGCCATTTACATCCTAAATTCCTCATTCTCTTTCTTGTTTGCTGAGAGGGAGAGAGATGCGCTTGTGGAAAAGAGGGTACCTTTTGAATTACCAAAAATATTAAGAATCGAGAAAGAGAGAGAAACGGGATGGGAGTGATGCAGAAAAATTAGTGGGGAAGGAAGGTAGGTGGATGAGGCGTGAAAATTTGATAAATAAAGAAAAGAAAAAACTAAATAAATTTGTGAGAAAATTAAAGAAGTTAGTCGTAGCGGAGTATAGGTTATAATTACATATTGTGCTAACTAATTACATACTAAGTAAAAATTAATTCACAAAATATCCATATTGTTACGAGAGAATAAAAAATTAAGAATAATTATATAAGTGAAAAAAAAAATATACCTACTTATAACTCTCAATTGTCTAAGAACAAAATGAATAGTTTACAAAATATTAAAGGAACTAAACTAAAATTAATATGTAAAATATAATGATCCAAATAATAATTCTTTTTATAAAAATTTAAACTTGTCTTAAAAAATTTTGAGAATATGGGGAGATAAATGTAAAAAAAACATTTTTAATTTTGTCTAGTTGAACCGAGCAGCCGGTGGTTGAGCCCCCGGTTTGGGTGGTAAAACTATATATGAATATGACTCGTCCTTAAAAGATAACCTGGTATAAATTGTTATAGTTTCTTAAATCATGGAAACGTAAGAGACATTGTTAGCTTATGTCATATTTTTTCTAAAACAATTTATTCACTCTCACTCTCACTCTTACTCTCACCAACTAGTTTTTTCCTCCAATAAGACAGACAACTCTCTCGCTTTAACTATATATGCTTCAAATCTCACTGCCTCTCATCAAGACTATAACTTTGTCAGTACTAGCTATTGTATAAGCATACACTTAATCAATGACAGTGATTTAAATTTACTCGAGTCCCATCATATAATATAAAATAAATTAACTTATTGTATTCATTGACTATGTGAAGAGTTCATAGCTTTCCACATGATTCCCTCGGTTACCATTACCTCCCAACATAAACTTTCTTTCTTCATGTTCATTTCAATGCTCATTCCTCGTTGTACACATCAACCAATAAATATTTCTTTATTTATTGGTTATAACTCTGTTGAGCAATTTTAAACTTTAAATTAAAAATAAAAAAAGAATTACCGTGGCAAGTATTCCTAGTGGTACATATTTTAAATGATTTCTAACATTCAGTCCCCCAACTGGAAAAGTTAGTTTCCTCTGACTAATAGTTGCACATAAGTGAAGAAGAACGTCAAGGTTTGGGACTTTGGATGTTTTTAGAAATTGGCTCTAACTTGGGAATAAATGGAGCACGTGAGTGGCACATGAAACCTTATGATATCAATTTGAATAGCCGACACTAGTCGTGTCAAATAAGGCGGGGAACAAAAAGTATGATTTATAAACGTGTCAAATTTGGCTGACCCCACCCGAAAAATATTATACGATTTATAAGCTGGGATGACCAAGGTAGAGCTAGCCACTAGAGTTCCTGAAAAACGTTTAATTTATCAATTTGATGTATACTTAGATGAAATCTACAACATGGCTGTTAATTATATCACAGTTTGTCTGATTGATAAGGACTCAATTGAAAACATTAGTTTTTCAAAAAAACACTTATGAGTGTGCAAATTAATTTTGGGGGGTTAAACAAGAATTTAGCCATTTTCTCTGAATATAAATTGGCAGCGGAGAGTGTGATTGTGGTCAAATGGATGACGGAAAAAAAAAGATTGTAGTTGGGGTGATGACGGTAAAACTTGGCCTTGTGGTTTAATTGATTTGCATAATAATCTTTCATTATAAATCCATTCACTTTTCATCAACTGGATTTCCCTCACGCTGATTTGGAAGTTGAGGAGTCGTATCCCCATCAACGGATCATTTTGGCATTTCCTTCTCCTTCTAAAACCTTTCTTATGGTAGCCCTTTCCATGAGGCACTGAAATTTGCAGCTCTTTAATTCCAGCAATGGTCGTTGGCAATACTGCTCTTATAGTGGGCCAGGGCATCAAACTCAAAGGGTGGTAGTGGATATAGCGGTATTCAAGGGTAAAATTTATGCTATTACAATGACTGGTGAGATTGGGGAATGGAGCCTAACAGGATCTGATTTCAAGTTCAAATGGTTGAATGTCAAAGACACCCTTAAGTTTAACCTCGACTATGCTCGTCTCAACTTAGTGGTTTGGGAAGAGCAACTTGTGATGGTTGATTTTTTTCCTGAGAGGCATTTGAACAGTACAAGATAAACTTTGATGAGATGGAGAATAACTTGGGAAATAAAGCTCTCTTCCATGGCGAGGGCATGGGCTCTGCAATAAGGGAACCAGGCAAGTGGGGAGGACCAAGTAACTGCATATATTATATGGAGGCTATGTCCAGAATGTTCAGCTTGTATTCTATGGAAGCTCAACTCATTGACAGCTTCTCGTTTGCGGACAATTTAGCTGCTCCTACACTGGTTTCACATGCTTGGTATTTTCAACATCAGTGTTTGAGCATTGATTCTCTTGAGATTTAGGGGAGAACTAGGATAGAATTTATAAATTTACAGTAATCATACATTTGTGTTTACGATCTGTGCCTTATTAGATTTGGTCTAACAGCTATCAACCTATTTTGATATGTTTTATTTCTCATTGAATATTTGAAGTTACTTGCTCTTTCATTATGTCATACTATAAAGTAGGACTGATATCTCACAGGTGACAAAAGCTGGTCCTAAACACTTGGATCAATACAATGAGTTTTTGGATTTTAATGGCATAAAAGTATCTTTGAACTAGTTTTTGAATACTCAGAATAAGTCCCTCTTCATGTAATCTTAAGGATACACCTCACATTGACCTAGTGTATTAAAAAAAAAAACTTGAATCAATGAGCTGATCGCCTCTATACTGAGTTCACTCATGAAATTTGAGAGAGAATGCTTGTGTGTGCATAGTTTATGTGCATTATATCCAAAAGTAAAAGCCCCTTGACTTGTCGAGAAATTGCTAAATAGGAAATTATAGGAAGTATATATATCGCCTGAAAATAACCTTTTAGTAACGAACATGACTGCAAGTATGGAATAGATTGACATCAAGTCAAAAGGCTAGGAATACTTAATTAATAGAATTTGTTTCATTTATTCTTGCTTTTTTGTTACTGCTTTCATTTATTTTTGCTGAAAAATAGAATTGTTTCATTTGTTCATTCACAGGGGTTCGGGGATTAGATAGGTCATGGATAAATTGATCAATTTATTCAGATAGGACTAAATTTTAATTCAACAGAAACCCGGCATTTACTCAATTTATTTTGTATTCTTTTAAAGACTATTCTATTTCTTTACATTGCAATTTTCTAATTATAATACTTCCAATTAGCTTTGTAGGGCTTTTCAAAACCCATTGGTTTTGTTTTAAATTTTTATGTGATTTGGGTTGAGTTGGGTTTGGTTCGGTTCTAAGTTAGCAAAAAATAGTAAACTAATTTAACCCAATTATTTACTAAAAAAGTATATTTAAAAATATATATTATATAATATATTACTATAAAATTAGAATTTGAACATCAATCCCAGATTACATAATGTAATTAGAATATGAAAGTATTTTTTACTAATAAATTGGAATATGAAAATTAATTAACAAGATATTTTTTATAAAATGTATTTTGATATATAACTTTGTTTTAAACCAAAAAATCAACCAAACCTAAATTTTCATGGTCTGGATTGATTAGATTGGAAGTCTTTTGGTTCAAGTTATAAAGTATAAAAAAAATCTTGGATTGAATTTAGATTAAGTCGAAATCCAAACAAATCCAACCCATAAACACCCCTATCTACAAGAATATCCGTCTGTAAAAATTATAAATTATTGGGTCCCCGTCCCATAAATGAAATTTTATTGATGTTTTAAACTTGAGAGCCATACTCAAATAGAGAAATGCTTTTCGCAATAATTCATAATCTCACTTTTATCACATTACTGAAGTGATAGAAATCTAAATAATACACAAAACAGTTCAAGTAAATTAATTAAACTCAGATTATAATAATCATTCCAATGTGACACAATGTAACTGCAAATAGTACGTAAAGAGCATTATTCTACTCGATTTCATTTCAATAATAAGACCACATTACCATACAATGTACAAACAAACATAACTTGACGACTTAAATGAAATGAGAAGCAGGTAGGGTATAATATGACATTGTAGAAGCAAAAGGGCCCTTGTTTCCAAATAAGACATTGACCGTTCTCTCATTTGTTTTGAGACATGAAGGCCAGCAGAAACACAATAACGGGCCAATTTGCATAAAAATCGAGTGAATCAAAACAAGAGTTGGGGGGCTCGGAGAATGTAACAATTCACAGGTCCGAGAAGGGGGGGGAGAGGTAAAGTAAGTTATCACATATATGGAACAGCTTATTTCTATCTCAAACAAAAATATGACACTCTGCCAGTTGCTCCATTACCCACTAACTGTATTGAATGAATATGACATTAGACAACATAATTATCTGACAAAATTATTGCCAACGGTAATGCTTCCCGAAGTGAAAATAGAAACTTGAGTACAGCTAGTTGACAACATCGAGAACCAGCTTGCGAGACTTCAGAACTGACCACTTCAAGCGACGGTAATATGCAGCTTGAAGTAGTGCCAGAGATAATACAAATATCCACTTGAAACCCATCTGCATTTAGTAACACTTTTGTTAGAATATATGATCCTCTTTTACTTAGTTGTGGAAAAAGGATATGGAAGCAAACAAACCAGTTTTCTCTCCTCCATCTCTGGTTCGGCCGCCCAAGATAAGAACGTCACAACATCTTTCCCCATCTGCACCACAACATCACCAAAAAGGATGAGCTTCATATTTACCAAAGTTCATAGATGGTGCATTTGTAAGAGGGTTTACTAGAATCATTCCTTAGGCTACCATGATAATGAGAGGTAAATACCTGAGCTTCTGTAGCAGGAATACCATCTTCATATTCAACAGCACCATCATTAAGCATTTTAGGCATGGCAATTGCTCCACCAGGAAAATAAGGATTGTAGTGCAACCCCTCTCGAATCTACATTATTTATTTTAAAAATAACCATAAATACAAGTTTAAGCACAATACAGTGCATTGGTACAGGGACAGAACACTTTGTAAACCTGTCAATATTTAGTTTTGAAGAGACAGAGAAATTATAAAGAAGCTCATCACTCTATAATTAGTGTACATATACAAGTATGACAGAGAACTGGAGTTGGAAAGAAGCACGGCGGTCACAGATCATGAGTGCTTTGATAAATATAACAAGGTACCTCTTCCATCCAATAGCAATATGCCCCAAAAGATAATAAACCGGGGTTCAATTATTAATCTTAGCATGCTTAGAAATTAAGGAATCCCGTGTTGCATCTAAAAATGGCATAATTTAAATTTTGCATCAAAATGATATGCAAAAAGACTCAGGCATGGTGTTAAATTAACATCAGTTATTCATGAATGGCTGTAAAGGAAAGAAAACTCAAGAAGCAGCCCATGGCTCTTCAACACCCCCTCCCCCACCATGCATGCAGACACAGACTCATTTCCGCAAATGCAAAAAGGGAATTGAGAAAAAAAGAAAAACAATATCACAGAAACTAGAATGCTAATATATAGAAGTAAAAGTTCCTTTTTTCTAATAGTCTTAGCATTATTCTTCTAGTCCAACAATATTTGCAGAACGTACAAAGTTATTTTAATAAGTAAAAAATAAGCTTTGAAAGAGACCATAGATAACAAATTACCGAAACACCAGCAGGGGGATCATGGTAACCAGTTAGAAGGGCAAATACATAGTTCTGACCATTGTGACGAGCCTGAAAGGATAGATGGTAAAGATATTACCAGTATATATCTATATATACACAATAGAAAATCCCGAAGATATTACTAGCAGAAATCGGCATTACTTTGGTGATAAGACTTAGATCTGGAGGATAAGCTCCTCCATTAGCAAACCTAGCAGCTGCTTCATTAGCATATGGCTGAGGGAAGCGGTCACTGAGTTTACCAGGGCGTGTAAACATCTCACCCTCATCGTTAGGGCCATCAACCACCTCAATCTCAGCTGCCATACCTTTTACCTCTTCTTCTGTATAAGCAACACCAACCAAATCACGGTACGATATCAAAGACATAGAATGACAGGAAGCACAGACTTGCGTATAAACTTGATGACCACGACGAATCCTGCTCATGAAAAATTAATTGCAGGTATAAGATGAGTAGCATGCAATAGATTATAATCAAAGAATCAATGCATGATAAAAATTATCAATCAACACATACCACAAGCAAGATTAAACCCAAGAATGAACCATGTTAAATTACATCAAAGACATAGGAACCACAGAAGAAAAAGGATGATCCAAGGATGAAACAAATGAGAATAATGCCCACTAAGCAGAAACAGAATGAGACTAACATGTACCTACCAGTATCAACTAACAGTAGTACACCTTTATGGCTAAACAAAAAGGGACACATTTTACACAGTTATATTAAGCGTACACAGATGAACACTTGGCAACTAATACTGTTATGCAAAAAAGAGAAATGTAAATAAAGGGTAAAATCATGTAGAACTCACGAAGCATGATCATATGAACTGAGAATGCCCTTGTGAGGCCATGGATAGTTTGCACATTCCAGGCCATGCTCAGCTTCATCAGCATATGCTGTTGTCGTAAAACTCAAAAGCCCAGAGACACCAGCTCCAAGTAATGCAAGTGCTCTTAAGGACCTTGAGCCAGTTGAGCCAGCATCATCTTTCTTAGAGATGATTGATGACACAAAGAAGGGGGACTGCGGTAAGTATAAAGCTATCATTAGCAAAGGCCCAGTCAACTTGATCAATGAGAGGCAAATTATTATAAACTCATCAAAATAAGATATAAACTCATGGAAATCTTGACACGTAAAAGATGACATATTCCTGTTATACCAGTCTGCAGAAGGGTTTGAACTATATATAATACCATCATTATAAACCAACGATGGAGCATAGCTGCAATTAGTTTGACCAAAGTCCTCAACCTTATTAATGGGGAAGACAACAACCAGTACATGGAGTAATGCTTCCTCTCAAACATGTACTAGAATCCGTACACCTACTCCCACAAGTGTCTAAAGTCTTTTCTTTTTTAATTGTGTTTTATCCTTATCTCTCCAATTGCACAAGAAAACAAGATGACTACAAAGATTTATTCCTTGAAAAGTGGAGGAAATGGGTTACAAGACATTTTTAAAATACAAAATTATATTTAAAAAAATTGAGAGAGCAACTTGGGCGATTGCTTTATAGTAGTATATATAATGACAGAAGACCATATTTACCTTCCCAACCCCAATCCTCATTCTAAGGGTCTCCATTTGGGTTCACACAGGTTACAGGGACCAGAAAAGTGAATTATGCAAAAATCACATAATTAGCATGAAGAGAAGTTTAATGCTTACAGTAGATTGAGACTGGAGTTTCCTCCTTAATAACTGCTGAATAACACCTCCAGCCATCTCAGTCCACACTGTAAATCATTCATAAATATATAAAAATAGATTGTAAATAAATAAGATAATCCAACTAAGTATTAAAAAGTAGTTGTATAATAAGCACAAGGACAATGATGAAGATAACATCACCAAATGGGTGTGAATAGAAACAAATATGAGTGTAAAATTACAAAAAGTTCAAATTCCATATGCAATAAATCAAGACCAGTAATCTCAACAATGAAGATTGCCACTAAAAATGCTAGCACGCTGATAAATGTCAGATTATGGCAACATGGTTTATCAATCAAAATTACTTTAAGCATGATCCAAGTAAACATGCAGTCTAATTCTTGATGAAACACATATTAAAAACAAAAAATGAGAAAGAAGCAGACAAGATTGAAAAATGGAATGAGTGCACAGAAAGACAGAGAGTGCATTCTTAAAATTTCGTGGATATTTACTTGTAACACCAATCATTGAACATATGTGAAGCAAAACAAGGAGTATTCATGCCACACAGCCTGCAATTCCAGATCATTAAAGCTTTAAAAGGATATTTTTCAGGCTACATAATGGGAAGGGAAACCACTTATCAAGGCATAGATCATAATTTACTAGTTTGACATGATTCTGGCTATCCAGTAGATAATATTAATCAGCATATTTCCTGAATCCACAGTTCGCATGTAGATTATGCAAACATTCAAAATTTCCATGCAAAACATATTAAAATATGACCTAAATTTTAAAACAACAATCTTTCTCAAGTTTACTCCTGAAATTAAATAAACATTTCCTTATCTCTGACAGAAAAAAGAAAAAAGAATGGCAGGATGAGGGTCGGATTCGTTATAATTCAGCAACAGACTTCCAAGGATACTTACTCCTAATAGTTTTATAGTTAAGTTTCTGTTAAACAGCTTGAGATGTAAACATGAATACAGATTATCAAGCCCATCCGCCTAACTTCGTCAATAAAAACAATTAACACTAATTATTTGATTGTAATCCTTGATACATGTTAAATAAAAACTAGACCTTAATTCAAGCACAGCAAAATCTTTGGCATTTAGTTCCACTTATCTTGCTATATATACAACACGGACAAAATAGGTAGCGGTAGAGAGAAGGACATAAAAACTAAATGCAGTAACCCCAGGTATGAACCTACGTCTCCAACACAATCACACACAATTTCAATCGGTCAGGTAATCTTCTGACAGTAATAAAACAGCATAAACTTAAGCTAATGCCAAGGGGCGAAGCAGCAAGCTCCCACAGGGAAATTTATAAAAAGCAGAAGATGTACACTGGTGGATAGCTTATGTATATGCAAGCATACGTACATATATATAAGATGAAAGTTCAAAAACAGAGAATTGAAAAGTAGGTCATAGATCCGAGGAACAGTCAGAGATGAATATCAAGGAAGTGTAAAATGGAGGAGAAAAAGAAGAGAAGGGACTCACCAAAAGGAGGCGACAAGTACGAAGATGAAAATTGATTAGGTTCGCCTGGTCAAAGGCACTTTTGCAGCTCTGAGATCCAATGAAGACGATGAAGAAGGAGGAGCAGCAGCGACGAGAACCTACTGTGATACGAGATGGAAAAATGGGACACACGCTTCTATCGTTCTGGCCACGAGAATCTCTCTGGGCCTTTTAGCTATGTGGATAGCTTCAGGCCCATCACTCGTAGCCCACATGAGTTGAGGCTTCGCTTTGAAAATTGAACCTGAAAAGGTCCAAACCAGACGGCCCAAAAAAAGTGGTAAAGTAGAGAAAAAGAATGCCTAATAGCAAAAAAAAAGGAAATCAGAAAAATAAAAATAAGACCAAAATAGGAAAAAAAATATTTTTTAACTTAGAATATTCGAGAATTTGAACTTATGATTATCCCTCACCAGAGAGAGGATTTGTGGTTGGCTTTCATTGACTTGCTTAAACTCAATGAATTATGGTGTGGAATACCCTTAATAAATAGTCAATATTAATTTGATACAATCCTAGAGAAAATAGTCATAAAAATTAACACAAAATTTTAAAAAGGCTCGATCACTACAATGGTACCTTCCTTCCACTAAGCCAACCTCAATGAGCAACTAAATAAAATATGCTTAATACAAAAAAAAAAAAAAAAAACAATTAGAAGTCTCCCAAGAAACACTTTAATAATAGAGTAATAAGTATTTTACCGTAAAAGTCTTATATTTAAATTTTACTGAAACCGAATAAAGAGAGATTATAAATAAAGATAAACTATCTATACAAAAAACACTAAAAGCTAAAAATAAAAGTAAATTGATTATATACTAGCTTAATCAATATTTTACATTGAATCTTTATTTTTTTCATCAACGTAAAAGGTTCATTTGAATTTTATTTTTTTGAGAAACGTGTTGTCTTTAATTTTTTTAAATTTAGCTTCTAAAAAATTTAGGTAAAAAAATGGAGAACTATAAATTACTTTTTTTAAAAGGTGTCTATGATATGAAGTAAAATGACTAAAATACTTATTGGTGTTACTTGATTATTTTACTTATATGTATGATTATCATATATAAAAGATGTGATTATTATGTTTAAATCTAAATAAATAATTACATAATACTAAAAATATTTTAGTCATTTTACCTTATATGATTGCTTGGAACTCTATTTTATTTCATACTCAATCTGTTTTTCTTTCAAGTTCCCGAACCTGAATAATTTTATAAATTTTTGTATCTTCTATAAACATTTTTCTTATAATAAAAATCATTATTTTATTTGAGAAAAACACTCTTGCAGCAAAAATATAAATAGGGAAAATCTATTTTTTTAACTGAAAAAAAAAATCTGTAAAATATAAAACCTCCTCCACAAGTCCGCGTGGTATCATGCAAGTTGGAACACTGGAAAAAGAAAAAGTGAAGGGAAACTATTGGCGCCCAACTCTTTCCTTCTCAAAAAGATGTGGCATCCAATTTTCTTCCCCTTCAAGCACTCTTCTTCTCTAGTTCTTTCCTTCTATAAATAAATGGGTCACTTGTGGTTGTGTATTCGGATGAAACGAAATGGGCAGGCTTCCGAACAAGCACACAACTCCAAACAAATTTGTGGTCCCAATATGTTGCGCAGGTATTATGGGAGCCGCTCTCATTGCAAATTTTTTCTGGGCTTCATTTCCTTCTTCCTATCTTTCAATCGCGTCAAACTGGGCGCTTGAGAAATCTGGGTCTATAGTTGTTCCAAATGCCACCACTACCATTCCTGACAAGGTAAGCCATTACAGAACCCCATTTCGGATTTGATTCCCTCGTCCCCATCTATCATCATTGGTTTCTGAGAAGTATCAGTAGTTTATGTCCTACATTGGATTTTACTTCGAGGAAACTAAGTTGTTGTCGTAGTCCCATTTCATTTGTTGTATGAAGCTTAATCTTCAAAGTTATTCATCTGTTTTTTTTTTTTATTTTTTTTTTCAATTGCTTGGTCTCTAATTCAATATTTAATGTCATGATTCTTACTCCTTTTCAAACCCCCATTGCGTTTTCTAGCCTCTCTTCCTTTCCTCCCCCTAACTACTGACCACTTCAACTTCAGATTTTAGAAAGTTTACATATATTATATTGTCAATTGTTATCGGTTGGTTACTAGCAATATTATGATTTTATAGGAAGGAGCTGCTAACAATGCAAAGAAGAGTGTTCATGAGAGATTCCTATCAGGAACTTTTGCTGATTTACCTGCTCCTGATTTGCATTGGGAGGAGATGCCCCCGGCACCAGTGCCTCGGTTGGATGGAGCAGCTATACAGATCAAGGATCTTTTTTATGTGTTTTCAGGATATGGCACTCTTGACTACGTGAGTATTTTATCCATCTGAGTTTTTAGCTTGCTTAATGCAGTCAACAATATATATGTTGCAAGAGAATATCATTGAAAATCTAGAATCCTTTAATTTGCTTAACTTTTCTTTACTTCTTTAGAGATTCAAATGTGGCTCCCCCTTGCCCCAAATTGATCTTGATGAGTCGTTTGGTGCCTACCTGTTGGTCTTGTAGGTGCACTCTCATGTTGACATTTACAATTTCAGCAGTAACACATGGGGAGGGAGGTTTGATGTACCAAAAGATATGGGTCATTCACATTTAGGAGTGGCAACTGATGGGAGGTACATATATGTGGTCTCAGGACAACATGGTCCCCAATGCAGAGCCCCTACTGCTCGTGCATTTGTGTTAGACACTGAAACAAAGAAATGGAAGAATTTGCCGCCATTGCCAGCCCCAAGGTATGTTTTACATTAAGATATGCTCAACTGGGCTGCATAACCCGCTCCATATGTGCACTTTTCTCTTGATCAGTATGAAATGCATGTTAGACTTTTATCTAATAGTAAGTTTTTCTATGTTTCAGTTAAATTACTTTCTCTTCATAATGATTAGTCTTAACTAGCATATCTGTGTATGCATGTATATACATGCCGAATTGGAAAGCAGCACTCTTTATCTGCTGTATTCGAAATCTTATTTTGTATGCCTTTTATTTTCAGATATTATGAATGAAGCTATTATTTATGGTATGCTAAGACAGGCAAATTATGATTTTAAGAATCACATACGATATAGTTCAAAAAGAAGCTGCTGATTGTTAATTTCTTATGCTCTTCCTTATATTCTGCTTAAACAGGAGTTTTACCCTATAATCATCAAATCAGTTCTTGAAAACTTGTGTAGACCTTACCTTTTAAGTTCACTGATAATTTTAGTAAACTATGTTCTCTATGGAAGGTTCATGCTGCTGATTTGAGCATTATTTGCATGGCAGCTCTGGAATTATTATTTAGTATTTGTATATGATGTTTAGATTTTCTAGATGGTTTTTATTTATTTCAATCAATGAAGAATAATTTGATGCTTGCATCTCATGACCTCAACAAGTTTCTCAGTTTCCACTGCTAACCTCTATTGTTATATTGTAGCATTGGCTGTGGCAACGTTAGTTGCTGAATAATTGTTTCCCAGAAAGTCTTATTCATGTGCTACCATATGCTTTCTTCTTCTTTTTTCAACTAGAACAGGACTTATGAACTTCTGGCAGGAACAGAATTTTATATCTACGAGTGTGACTTTTATCATCGCCTGTCTGTAGTAAATTCAGTAGTATATGAGAGCTACTCCATTCAAATACAAAGTTGGTACTAAAATTAAGATATTGAAGTGGCCAGTGTAAAACTGATTTAGATTTTTTACTAAAAATTGAAGGGTGCAATTATATATTTATAAAACTTAACTTGAAAGTAAAAAAAATGATATTTTTTGGGGGGTAGGGTTTATCCTCCTATAGCTACACATGGTTCACTCCTACCCCAAGCTTGAAATTTCAATAGGTTGAACTGAAGCAGAGTTTTTACCAGTTGCTGAAATTTACTGAGTTGACGACTCAAATGAAGATTTTTAACTTTTAACATAAAATTCAGATATTCTCCTGCAACTCAATTATGGAGGGGAAGACTCCATGTCATGGGTGGCAGCAAGGAGAATCGACATACACCTGGATTAGATCATTGGAGTCTGGCTGTAAAGGATGATGAAGCTTTGGAGAAACAATGGCGGACTGAAATTCCCATTCCACGCGGTGGACCACATAGGTAGTGGACTGCCCAGATTTTGATATTACACTTTATATTCATTTACAATATTAAAACTTCAAACACAGTTCTCATTTAAGACATGAAAAAAGGGTTTTCATTGAACTCAAGAAATGTGGATTTTCTCTTGAAGTTCACCAAAACCTTTAGTTTGCTAAACCAGAAAAGCTTCTAAAAGACAGATCTGTGCCTTTAAAAGGTGGTTGGTGGGCTTTCATATAACAATAATATTTTTCTGGCAGGGCTTGCATTGTGGTCAATGATAAGCTTTTTGTTGTTGGTGGACAAGAGGGTGATTTTATGGCCAAACCTGGCTCTCCTATATTCAAGTGTTCACGCAGGCATGAGGTATTGTTTAGTTCGAGGTTACAAAGTTACTAACTGCATTTTCGTTGGCATTGGACAGATTGTATTATTTATGATTTATTCTGTTTACCTATTATGGTAGTTAATTAAATTAACAGATTTGGCGTGGCAAAAAGAATTTTACTAGCATATTATAAACAATCTTTTAGTCAATCTACTTCTACATGCCTAATATGTTTAAACTTGTGTAATTTTGTGGTATTTTATGGCTTAAAATTCCCCATGATTCAGGTGGTTTACGATGATGTTTATATGCTGGATGATGAAATGAAATGGAAAGTTTTGCCTCCCATGCCAAAACCAAACTCTCATATAGAATGTGCTTGGGTAGTTGTGAACAATTCAATTATTATCAGCGGCGGTACAACAGAAAAGAACCCAGTGACCAAAAGAATGATCCTGGTCGGGGAAGTCTTCCAGTTTCATTTACACAATATGGTATTTCCCTTCCGCTCCATATAATATGCTTATGCTTTGTAAACAACTTCATGAAATGCTGAAGCCTATTTTAAAAAGATGTTTTTATGTTTTCTTTCTCTGTGTCTTTCCTTTTGTAAATTATTGTGGTTTTATAGCTGCCAACTAAATTGGATTTTTGGATTTTGTAACCACGATTTTGGTATTCTCTGGATTAAAATGAGTTCATCAAAATGATGTGGGGTCAGTTTAATGCTTGTGATTCATGGTTTTGTTTCTGATGGCTAATTTTGTTTTGAACATTTGAAAATCGCCTTTTATGAGGAATTGCAGACATGGTCAGTGATTGGAAAGCTTCCTTACCGTGTGAAAACCACATTAGCTGCTTTCTGGGATGGATGGTTATATTTTACATCAGGACAGCGGGACAGAGGACCAGATAATCCGCAGCCACGAAAGGTCGTTGGGGATATGTGGAGGACCAAATTGAGTTTGTGATTTGGCTCCAGATATAGACACGTTGCAACACATCAAAATTTTCTCATTTTTGTTAATGGTTCTTGTGCCGGATCCAATTCAGAATGTTTTTTTTTTTTGTATTCCCCTTTTTCTATTGCTTTATACCCTGACTTGGGTACTTGTTTGATAACAATTTTGTAAGTGTACTGAGAGTTATGGATAGTGATTTCAGCAAAAATAGAGAAAAGAAAGTCATGGATAGTGAAATAAGAGTTAACCACATTTTTGCCATCCATCTTTTGGATAAACTTGCACTCCCTTACGTTTCAATTTGGACAATGTTCTCTACCAATTTAATTGACTTATACTGATAATACTCTATAGTCATGTTGAGGTTAAAGAGAAAGATTGTCTAACTTTACACGTGTCAAATACGTGATCTACCCTAAGGAAAAGAAAGTCGTACATATCTAGTCGTTAATTTACAGTGTTTCACATATCCAACTCCTTTTTAGTATCTAGGGGTGAATGGTTAAATACAATAAGTGCAATTTTTGGATACGCTTAATTTGCATAAATTCCACATTACTTCTGTGGCTCACGTGCAAATCGCACATGCCAATAGAATTACACCAGAGAGCAGTCACCATGGGGCTGTTCATAGTCAACCTTCGGATGCCCTAGTCCGGTATGAACCTACAGATTTGGAAACCGGACCTAATAGACCCAGAGAATTGCAGAAATTATTTACACAATTGAATCAAGAACTCTGATCCAGGTTTTCATTTACAAAGTATGATGACCATCACAACTGTCAAATTTAAAACTATCTGTGCTGTTCCTGGACTAAGAAAGAAATTAATAATCTCTGCATGACTGATATGCTCCCTTCTTTACACAGAATTCAGCGTCAAAGGAGAGGAACAGAAAAAACATCTGAATTGTGTTTAGATCATCTTGTAAATTATATAACAGGCATGAACCCTCTTTTAGTGCCCTATCAGGCCAGCTGAATTCTTGAACCCTTACTTCTAGTTCTAGGTTCCTAACTTCTCAGATATACCTGAAAGGAGAAAGTCACATTAAAATCATCAAAGAAAAAGATGCCAGCATCTCATAAACCATGAGTCAAAGAAATGGCTTACAACCCTATCATAGTGGTCTCAATCTGTTTATTCTATCAAGGCCATGAAAAATCAAAATTTATGCTTTTAAATGTTTCAAGAACAAGATATGGCCTTGATGAAGATAACCCAAAAGCAAAAATAAATGTCTACATCTTTATATTGGTGAAGGTTTGTGAATTGTGTGTACAAACGCATTATCATCTGAATTTCTCAATCAATACAATAATGATGAAGAACTTTATAACCACAAATACAAACATCAACAAATGCATCTGCATACACACACACACGGGGAAGAAAGAGGGAGAGGTAGAAACCTTTCATTTCAGTAAAGGTGCATAGGGAGCAGGGCATGGAGATATAGTATGATCTGGAAGCTCGTTTATCAAATCATTAGTTGTCTGCAAGCATGCATGAAGCATTTTCTTTTCCAGTATAACAAGTTGAGTAGCAACTCGCTTCTTTGGACTCAGATTGCTATCTGCCAACTAATTAATAAACGGATTATCAATAAAAAGTTGCTAAGCCATGGACTATGATATACTTAACTACAATTTTGACAAAAACCATAATACCAAAGACTCATCTTCAGCCAAGGTAGTAGGGTAGCCAGCCAGCCGAGTCTTAAAATAATCAGCAAGCTGGTCCAAAACAGCCCGTTCCATACAAGGGCTCACCTATAACATATAATGGGTATCAGCTCTTCACATCACAAGATTCAGTTACCATTTAATTAGATTAGGCCATGTAGCAACATAGAGGGAAAAAAAACTGTCTGTTTTAATTTATCAAAGTGTTTCATAATCAGTGTCTCAAGAAATCACATGAAAGCAAAAAATGAAAGCAGCAAGTACATGAAACATCAAGGGAACTTTATTTTACCCTATATCAAGAATGGATACTGGATTGCAAGCTTTGCCATTTCTAGAATTCTTTTAAAGTGTAATAAAAAGTGCAAAATATGAGACAAACTTACTGGACAAATTGGACCTTGAGAAGAAATAACAGAATGCATCTCTGAAGGATCTGAAACATATCCCAAACGGAGATAAGGAAGCATATCTGAGACAGCCTCCCTTTCCTTCCCCGCATACACCTGAAGCAAGGGTGAAATAAGGAGTTAATAAGAACAACCACCTAATAACCTTCAATAACAAAAAGAGTTCAGTATTAATACATGAAAATTTTGAACTGATAATTTTCCATTTCTTTGAGCAACCATTCTTTTATCCTGATACTGTGGATCTTCAGTACTCAAAGCTGCCTGGAACAGATGTACCACCAAGGTTAAATTAGAAATAGTAAAACGCTGGATGTGAAAAAGTAAATATCCACCATTTACCTCAATTACTAGACGATCATAGGAATTGTCTTCATCAACAAAACCATAGTTTAGAAGTAATTTTGAGTTAGGCTGTGGACCGCACCTGAAACCACCAACTTAAAATCTTATGATGAAGCTACTGGGGGGATGGGGGAGAGGGGAGGAGACAATGCCCAACTATCACAAAAGTTATGCAAGTGCAAATCATCCTTTTGCCCAGTTAAAAGCTCTCGAGTGAAGCATGTATTATACCAAACAACAATTGAATCCCCAGCTTTATATGGGCGATCAACCACAAGCTGAACAGCATCATCAACAGCAGTTAGCATTGCCTTGCAGTTGCTTCTATAAGCCAGTAAAGGAGGTCCAAGGGGAACCAAAGCAAATCTCCGAGCTAGACTAACTTTCTGATTCCACACCAAAAAAAAAAAAACCCTTTATTAAAAGAGAATGAAAAAAATTGACAATAAAAATAGAAGGTTGGTAATCAAGCAACTGGTGCCTGTCCAGAGAAAAGAAGAGCATTGGGATCCCAAGAAACCGAACAGATTAAATGTCAAAAAGAGAACACTTTATTAAGACTAGCATGAATCTTAAAGCTCAACCTTGTGACGTAGTGGCAAAAACTTCCTAACCATTAATATGAATTTAGTGGAGAATGCAAAATTAAGAAATAAGAATATAGATATATAATCCACGCAAATTCCATAGTCACAATGATAAATCCTTCTAGCATGTAACTTAGCTTATTGGCAGTTAGAAATAAGTCTAAGATGTACCATAATTGATTTAAATTATATTTTACGATTTAGAATGAAATGTATGCTGGGAAGCTGAGTAAACTGATATTTAAATGTATGATGGAGGACTATGACATTTCAGATTGAGATATTTTCATTAGCCTCAAGTCACACTCTCATTAAACTGGAACTAGTACAAATGTGAAAGATTCAGACAGCCACTCTAATTACTTCACAATCATTTGTTCTAGACGACAAGGAAATTTTACCTGTAAATGCACCACACATGATTGAACTGCAACAAAGGCTTGTTTGAAAATCTCAAATGGAAAAGCCTCAGTAGGAATGTCAAATGGGTATTGCTGCATTATACATATAAAGTAAGCACAAAGATTTCATAAGGTCACTGAATCCCTTATTGTACTTCTAGTACATGTTTAATTACCTGAAACAGGGACCCAGCCATAAACCATACAGTGTCAAGTTCGTTATATTCCCTTTTAATCCCTTCAGCCCTTTCAAGAACTTCAGCCTAAATCATAACCACCAGAAGTTAGTCTCTGTACTTTTTTTATATATCAAGCAAGACACCAGCTTAAGATATGCAACATTTAGTGCAATGCAGTGGTATTCATCTTAAATCAGATGGGGAACGCCCTGGGGAGGACCGGGGAAGGGGGAGAATTAACATAATCACCTTTGTGGGACTTCCTGTAAGGTAAGCCAGCTCAGACTCTGACCATAGAAGGGGTGATTCTACAGCCAGCTGGCCCCTACCTCGTTGACGATCAAGCTCCCTTATATATGGATACCAGAAAGACTTCTTCCCTTGTTTTTTCTCGTACATGAGATACAATGCCAAACATGCCAATTCCGACAATTTGTTTGTGGTCAATAGTTCAGCTGCAAGAAAGAGAAAGCAAATGATGCAAATAGAAATACTTCAAATATGGCCTCTAATCTGAATATATATAGCTCTCTTATACCTACTCAAGTTAGAGCAACCAGTCACAGAATACAGTTTATCTTGTCTATTAATTATCTCCAAGTGGCAGCTTACCAATGGTCTCGTTTCCCAACACCCTCTCTAGAGTAACAACCAATGAATTTGGAACAGAGAATGCAACATCACCCACCTGCAAGGAAGACAATCCTAAGCATCGTAAAATACGCTACATAACTAATCAATTAAAACAATAACTAAAAACCGACAATTGAGTCAATGACCTGAAGATCTTCGCTGGCAGCAACATAATGTATTGGCTTATGGTCGCCAATGTGGGAAGGCCTCTCCTTTAGAACAACCTTGCAAGGAGGGAGCCCATTCTTGTGCATCCAAGATTTCAAGTCTCCAAACTCATCCTGTTTCTTGCCATTGCCAACAACTTCACGATGCTTCCCATCTTCCTTCCGCGATTTAGTAACCAAAGTATCAGAGCCCGAAGCCGAACAGTAACTTCTTTGTCGAATTTGTCCAACTGAGTTAGCCTGCCCAGGGTTCTTGTTCTTGAAGACAGATACTGAATATCTAGATAAAGCTGGAAGAGGGTGAGCTAAAGAATAACGAATTGGAGGAGAAAAGCACTTGTCGGCAAAATGAGAAACTTCCATAGCAAGTGTGAATGCTTATTAACAGAGAACGAGACTCGAAGATTTAGGGTTAGGGTTCAGAGATGCATCAAAGACACTTTCAGAGGTTCGTTGTTGGGTTCTCTGTGGAGTGGCAACAAGAGTGTGAGAGTTCTTGAAATTTACTTAAGATATTTTCCTTGGCTGTGATTTTTACTCACAATTCCAATGTGAGATAAGTCGCACACTGTGCTGAATCTGATAGAGAAATGGCGTTTTGGGCGTTGGGTCTGGGACACCGGATTGGAGGGAAACAAAAATCTTGCGCTCTCATAAGCGACTGACAGTTGTTGTTGGTCCTCACCATCTAGGTGTCGTTTGTCAATTTACTAATTCAAAACGACGAGAAAGAGAAAACCAGTGAGGCTTGGGAAGAGAGTTCAATATACATTTTGGAAAATGTCAAACTAAACGAAAATTTCTACTAAAATTGTATCAAATCTGCTGTTTTGCTTATGGACACTGCCATTTTCTATGGTATCAATATGATCAAACTTTTATATATATTGTTTTGAAATAATATTCTATAAATCAATTTATTCAATGGATATTTTATGAATTATATTGTACTATGTAAAATGCAAACTCAAGCTATTTTTCTAAAACTATTTTTTATGAAACTCAAATTCTGTCAAATCATACAATTGTATTCACTATATAAAGTTAATAAATTTAAACAATTAGTCATTATTGGATGAATAACTCCAATGATCTACTTGCTTAAAGAATAACATATACCAAGTTCAATCTAGCAAGACACAAAAACTTCCCAGTATTCTTTAGAGAAGAGAGATAATATCAAGATATTTGCAGATGTCATTGCAATCTTCAGGTTCTTGTTTGAGTACCCTTAAGAAGAGAACACTAAGCCAAGTCTCTTCGCGCTTCGTGCTTATGATGCAACTTAGGCTATAGCTCGGGCTGCAAAGAAATCACATGCAGGAAGAATTTACAGAGAAAATACTGTCCAGTAATTTTCAGGGAATAAGTGGTAAGATAAGCTTTAAAGATGGAAAATTGTTGCAATCACCAACCTTTGACATAATTAATGTGATTGGAAGAAATTACAAAGAGTTAGCATTTTGGTCTCCAGCATTTGGTTTTTCTAAGAACCTTGTCAGACACCAGCTAATGGAGATGGTTCAAGTGGCGTTTTAGGTACAGTTTATTGGCCAGGGGACTAATAATAGTAATGAAAAACAGCCATTGAAAATTGGGATTCCTGCAAAACGTGCCTTTAAACAGTTTGTGAATGTGAGCTATAATCAGACCCGGAACCAAACCTCCATCACTGGTTTCTCAATTGATGTCTTTTAAGGCTGCTGTTAAACGTCTTCCATATCAGTTGCCATATGTTTTTGTTCCCTTCTATGGCTCTTATGACAAAATGGTGGAGCAAGTCTACAATAAGGTAAATTTGTCATTAATTCTGCAGCTTCATATGAAAAAAATAATAATAATAATAAAAATTAAAAAAATCTGTTGATTATTGTCTTAAATAGACCAGAATCCCCTTTCGATGTGTTAACTAACGCCTCTACCTATTGATTATTGCAGGAACTGGATGCTGCTGTTGGAGATACAGAAATTATGGCTTATAGATACCGATATGTGGAATTTTCACAACCATATGTTGAATCTGACCTTGAGATGATAGTAACTGTAAGGCCAGATAAATCGAAAGAAACATGGATGTTTATGGAAGGCTTTACAAAGGAGATGTGGCTGATTATGGCTGCAATGCACATTTTCATAGGATTTGTCATTTGGTTGATAGAACGGGAAGTGAATCCAGAATTGAGAGGGTTTGGGGCCATGCTTTGGTTTTTAGTTACTGCTATTCTATGCACACAGTAAGTCCTCTAACTTGAAATTTGATAGCTACTAAGTTGTAACCCGAAGAAAGCTCCAATACTAATTCTTGGTATATTTCTGATAAGCAAGAGAACGAATAAGAAGCGCCTTGGCTCGAATCGTGCTGACACCATGGTTATTTGTAATTCTTATAATATCAAGTTTAACTGCAAGTTTGACATCTATGATGACTATCTCGCAGCTTGAACCATCTATCTTAGATGTTGAGACCCTTCTGAGGACAAATGCTTCTGTTGGCTGTAATGGGAATTCATTTATTGTGCGGTATTTGATTGAAGCATTAAATTTTAAGCCTGAGAACATAAGGAGAATTGCTTCCATAAGAGATTACCCTGCAGCCTTTAAGAACAAGGATATCAAAGCAGCTTTCTTTGTTGCCTCTCATGCCAAAGTCTTCCTCTCAATGTACTGCAAGGGCTACATCAAAGCAGGGAACACTTTCAATGCTTAATGAGACATATTAAACTAATTGAAGGGAAAGAGGCATATTAGTAATAGATATCCTCATTGGTTTTTAAATGTTTTTCCTACAAAACTTAAAAATGTAATCCTTGAAGGCTGATCTAACTGGTTGATGCATTTTGGGGTTTAATGAGTCAGGTATGACCAAAGAGTTCCACTCTTGCTGTTGACATGTCAGTGGCAGTGCTGAATTTGATAGAGAGTAGAGTTACAGAACAGTTAGAGAAAGATATGCTATCCAAATCCTATGCCAGTTGCTCCTCTTCACAAAGCAAAACGCATTTGATGTTAAGGCGAATATGGACAGGGGCAACCATTTTTATGACTCAGAGTCAGAGGTACTCAAAATCCCTGTTTAGGAGCATGACAAGAGCTAGTCCTGCCCCAGAAGCAAATAACAATCCACAGGAGATGCCCTCTAATAACGAGCAAAGCCCAGTGGGAATTCAACTTCTTGATGTGGTTATGATTCCTCATGCTTCCAGCCAAGTTATCATTTAACAAGGTTCCCCAACACATAATTTAAATTAAATTAGTAAATTGCCAATGTAAATTTCTATATACTATTTAATTAATGACTAAATTTATGGTGCCTCATCCCTCTGGAGCATTTCTTTCTCTGTTTTTCTTTTAATATGCTTTTGTAGTATTTTTCTTTGTAAACCATTTTTCTCATCTAATAATAATAATACATTTTAAATATATAGAACCAATCTTCATAGTCTAACATTTTTTATTTTAGTGAACAGTGTTGATAACAGCTTCTTCTTTTTTCTACATTTCAGGAATTTGAAATTAAATCTTTTATTGTGTTTGGATGAGGAAATCAAGAATTTTTGGAAAATTTATAATGATGGAAATGAAAATACATGGATTTTAATTACAATATTTATTAAATGATCAATTTATATATATATTTTTTTATAGATGTTTGGATATTATAGTGGGCCCAATTACACCCAAGTATTATTTGGGCTCAATAACTCAATATAATTACCATTCCACCCTTGGATTCCACTATATATCGTGCAACCTTTAGATTGGAGATGACTAATTTTAGTATCGGAGATCGAGTGGCATCTCTGTACCCAGTTCGAGTTCATGAGTTTCCCTTGTGAAATTCAGGATATATTGATATTAAAAAAGTCTTTCAAGTGTCAACCAAATTAAGTATATTTTTTTATCAAAATTTGAAATCACCTATAAAAATGAATTATCCACCCTCTTAGTAGAGTTTGCAGTAATAAATTATAGTTGTATAAATACAAATCCCGTTAGGTGCTGATAGGAGATTTTTTTAGAAGAGGTCGTGTAATCTCTTAAAAAGAAAAAAATTCCCTACCACGTTATAGATATTGAATATAGGTGCAATTATGTGGAACATATATAACCAAAACTTGAAATCGACCATTCAGATTTTTCTCAGTGGTCCCAATGAACATAGGTGCAATGCTATTTTCTTATTTATCATTTGCTTAAGAACTTGACTACTGAGTAACACTGGACCAATCTTTCACTTCACATCTTGTCAGATTGAATTAGAATTCATGGTTTTGTTTGTATGAGCATTTAAATTTAGGCATCTCAGAGCAAACGCACTTCCCGTCTTGGTTTTATCCACTAACCAATTCTAAATTTGATTATTCCAATGCCATAAACCCCACGGCGTCGTATTATGAAGCTAGCTGGCAAGCAGCTTCCCTTCAAAGTTGAGAGTCGAGACTCATACAAACGCTGTGTTGTGTGTTGATTGGATAACCAAAACCTCCATCTACCCATTCGTAATCGCAGGTGCCTGCCATATTGGGTGAGGGTCACTTTGTAGTTTGATTTCTCAAGCACCTTAACATGGACAAAACTAGACATTCCAAACTCCTTGTGGATTCAAAGAGAGGTTTCAATTCAGCTACCAGAACTTTCCACAGCCTCAGCCCCCCACTTGAACTTCCTCCTCCTCAGGCTTCTCTTTCAGTAGCAGCTTATGTTTTCTCACTCCGACGCAACTCGCCTTGGTCTGACTCGGTTGCACTCATCGACGCAGCCACTCGTCAACGAGTTTCCTACTCCGAGTTCACCCACTGGACACAAACATTAGCCGCCAATCTCAGCTCCCTCATAGGACTATCCAAAGGAGACACGGCATTCGTATTATCTCCCAATCTCGTCAAGGTGCCGATTCTCTACTTCGCATTACTTTCTCTCGGCGTGGTCGTCTCTCCGGCTAACCCAATCAGCACAGACTCCGAGATTTCCCGCCTCATCGAGCTATGCAAACCAGTAATTGCCTTTGCCACGTCATCCACGGCGCACAAACTCCCCAAGCTCCGTTTGGGAGCCATCCTCCTCGACTCGCCCGAGTTCGACTCACTCATGACGACCACAACCACACAGAATCACCTCCTGCTCCCCCGCGCTGAGGTGAGTCAATCCGACGTGGCAGCGATTCTGTACTCGTCGGGGACCACAGGGAAGGTGAAGGGGGTGATGCTGACCCACCGGAATCTGACGGCATCAGCCGCCAGTTACAACGCAGCCCGTTCTCAGAGGGAGACGCCGGCGGTGTTTCTCTATGCGGTGCCGTATTTTCACGTGTATGGGTTCACTTACTGTCTGAGGTCTGTAGTTTTATCGGAAACGGTGGTGTTGATGGAGAGGTTTAGTTTGAGAGGGATGTTCAGCGCGGTGGAGGAGTTCAGAGTGACTCACCTTGTTGTGGTCCCGTCCTTGGTGGTGGCGATGATCAAAGACGGTTTAACGGACGGCTACGATTTGAGCTCGTTGGAAGGCGTTAGATGTGGCGCGGCTCCTTTGGGAAAGGACGTTATCGCGGCTTTCCATTCCAAGTTCCCCACAGTTGTGCTTGTCAAGGTTTGTTTATGATTATGACGAGTGAGCTTATTTTATTTACGGTGATGGTAAGGTGTGTCTTGGAGTTGGAAGTGAGAGGAAATAAGAAGAAAATGAGGAGGATTTTTCTTTTCCTTCTTTGAATGGATTATTAAAATAAATAAGAGGAGAGAAAAAACAAATAAAGAAATAACAATTTATAATTTTATAAATTTTTTTATTTATAAAATAAAATATAATAAAATATGTTTAATATAAGATTTAATAATATTATTTAAATAATATTTAAAAAAAATTAAAAAATAAATACATGTATAATAATAAATTATTATTATTTTCTTTTTAAATTTTTTAAATTGAGAGAACACAAAATGAAATAAAAAAAATGTGAGGTTTAAAGTTATTCTTTAATTTTATTTTTTTTAATTTTGAATTTTTAAATAAGAGGATTAACATATTTATTTTTTTATTTTAATTTTAACTCTTAAATAACACTCTCAAAGATTTAAGGGGAGGTGTGACCCTAGTCACACTCATAATCAAGAGTTTTTGGTGAGATTTAAAAATTTAATTTGATGTTATTATGAAATTTTTTTAAAAATTAATCGTATATCCAGAATAATTTTTTATAAAATATAAAAATAATACAATATAAAAAAAATATACTAAATAAAAAATTTAACATATTTTTTAATTTTATACCATTCTTATATTTTATAAAAATATCTTCAAAACGGATATCAAAATTTCTACGTGAATCCCACTGAAATCCTCCCAAAATTACTAGCTTCGCAAACACCTTTATTTACTTCCTGAGACTTGGATATTAGAATGTCGTCTATACGAGTTAACAGAATGAAACGACATTAACTAAATAAATACTGAAGGGATACGGGTTGACCGAATCAACGGCATCTGTTTTTCGAACACTGGATTCCGTGGGGACTCGCCGGCCAGGAACAACAGGTAAGCTAATAGCAGGTGTTGAAGCGAAAATTATAGAACCGAACACGGGGGAATCCATGCTTCCTGGTGAACAAGGGGAAATCTGGCTCAGAGGACCTTCAATAATGAAAGGTAAAATTGATTATATTGCCCCTTTTTAACATTCATTTTTTAAAGCACTAAATTATAAATTCATTTTGTTAGAGCAGGTTATGTGGGTGACTCAGAAGCAAGTAGTGCGACTTTGGTAGATGAGTGGTTAAGGACTGGGGACCTTGGTTATATTGACGAGGAAGGTTTCCTATATATTATAGATAGGTTGAAAGAATTAATCAAATACAAGGCATACCAGGTAATTTACGCTGTTCATGCAGTCTTGTTTCTAATCAAAATATATATCAGGTTATTAGTTATTTCTATCATCACCACACAGCACACACTTATAAGAGGATTACTTGCTGCAGGTGGCGCCCGCAGAGCTGGAACAGTTACTCCAGTCCCACCCAGAGATTAACGACGCTGCAGTTGTTCCGTAATCATCCACTTAACTCACCAACTTCTTTTTAATTTATTTATTTTGTAATTACTTAGTTTACTGTTTTCTTAAACAAAGACTAATAAAATAGGATATGGTTGCGTTAAAAATTAAATCCCAGTCACCCAAGTTCATTTTTACATATTTAATAACCAACTCTTTCATAGTCGGTCATGTCATTTTCCCTTTTTTGTTAAAATAATTCACAGAGAAGAGAAGTTTAAAAAATTAATAACCTTTTATACAACTTGGACAGATACCCTGATGAAGAAGCCGGCCAGGTACCCATGGCTTGTGTGGTAAGACAACCGCAAAGTTCCCTTGGCGAAGCAGAAATAATTGATTTTATTGCCAGACAGGTGATTTTCCCTATACCTTTATCAAGTTTCTGTTTCACACAATTTAAAACCCATATTTATTCCGTGTGTTCCTGTTGCTTGCAGGTGGCACCATACAAGAAAATAAGGCGTGTAGCATTTGTTGATTCCATACCAAAGAATGCATCAGGCAAAATACTGAGGAAGGACTTGGCTAAAATTGTCCTCCAAACATCTTTCTCTAGGTTGTAATGTTCCATTCCAGGGCAAAAATGCAGTTATTATTAATTTAATATATAACTCGCAAATTTTATGGGCCAGATGTCCATTCTTTATCTTTAAATGATATACCAGCTTCGAATCTAAGGCCTTCAAACAGTATTTATATTTATTTGACCAACAAATTCCTTCGAACAGGTACAACATATTCTCTATAAAATTGAAGCTTGAAAAAAATAAATATAAAAGCCATTTTAACAAGACAGTAGATAAAAACATCCAAAATTTTAATAGAGACGGTAAACGAGGATCGAACAAGTTAACTACCTTCTAGATCCTTTGTTTGATGAAACATGTTTTGTTCATTTGTTCAATTCTCATTCGCGCCCAGATTCATAAAATATTACACCTACTGCTTCTTGAACACCGTATTTCAGTGACATCAGTTGCAGCGTTAAAATGAAAAACGAAATGAAAAGTAACTTCCGCTAGACTATTTGGGTGCACAAGTTCTCTCACTACAGACTTGCCATGACTCAATACATGGGAACACCAAATTCCGTTAGACCCGTTCCTCCCATGATGGCCTACTCTCCCTCCGAATATCATTCTTGATTGCTCGTTCTATTGGTTTTATCACAAAGAAAAACTGTCCACGAGCAAGTAAACATAAAGTGATTATCAATCCCTATTTCACAAATAAGGACGAGCAACATAAGTTTCAATGTTGAAAGCTTACTTGGAGTGCAAATATGAGAGGAATAAAGATCTTTCCTCTCTGATTAGGGTTTGGTCCCTCAACTAACTTCTTATCGACATGAATGGACTTGTAGCCATTCAACGCAACTTCTGTGATTGTTTGGACCAAGTTAGGAATCCAAGAAATCCCATTTGGAAGAACCTGTCATTGGAAATAACCCCTCCCCGAGATCAGTCATGAAGAAAGTAAAGGTCTATTATCAATGAACTTTAAGAGGATAACAAGAAATGCCATAAGGCAAATGGTTAACCTTTTCATCATTTTCATTCTTGTTACATCTCCCGCTGTTCTCAACCAAAACAACAGGAATACTTGAAGCCTAGGAGACAAGAGGGGAAATTAGAAAAATGCAATCTATTATGAAACAGCCAGAAGGAATAATGAAGGATAGAAATCAACATAGTATAATATATTTGATTTACTCAAACAATTGTAAATAATCAAGCAAATAAACAGAAGTCCTCAAATATGCAGTCAAACAATTGAAAGACATGAATGAGGTCCAACCTACAAACAAATACAAGCCAAACGCATCATATACTCATGTCCACATGATATAGATTCACAAAGAGTTTGAATATAACTCAAAAATGCAGCATTGACAAGCATGCGGACTTATCTCTTCCCTATTCAAAGCTAATAATTACTGGACTTTGAGGATGAAAATATGCAAAATATACCTGTGTATCATCTTTCTTCAACCGTGCACCCTGACGAACAGCCTTCAGAAGAGCCTCTGATCTTTTAGAGAAGTATTCATCATAAGGCAATCCATCTGGGGGTGAGAACTGAGCATGCGTAAGCACTACCAAAGCCTTCTTCCATATTTCTTTGCCAAGACTATCAGTTATAGCTTTGACAACCATTTTATCCATGCTATCCACTCTATAGGTATCCAAGCGGTCCACATAAAGCAGAATGTCTATGGTCTTGTTCAAAAGTAAACTACTCAAACAAACACCCAAAACCCGAGTGCAACCAAATGAAAAGAAACAGGTAAGAAATACGATCCAGAAACATATTTCATGAAATGTCAGAAGTGATACGAATTTGAAACATGACATACTGTTTGATAATTTCAAGAGCCTGATCATTGACATAACCCCCTTCTATGAGCCCAGGAGTGTCAATGATGTTTAGCACAAGTCCTGCCCTTGAGCGTGATACCATCACAGGTCTTAGTCCTTCCGACTTTCAAAGAAAGAAACATCACCCATGTATAAATTTAATGTTAGACGCATCTAAAAGACTAACTCATTTGCCCATCTCAGGAAAGGAATACGTACCTGAAAAGCACTGATAGTAACAACTCTTTCTCCTATGATTGAGTTCACCGTTGAAGATTTTCCAACGCCACATTTTCCCATCACAAGTATTGTTAATGTGTTCACATTCTACACCAACATACAGAAGAAAATAACAAAAACAAATAACTTATCTCACATATACACACTCAAAAAAATAAGTAATCACACACTCAACACATGCACACTCGTGCATGTGCATCTGAAGCATGAATGGAACCTCCTGCTTTAGTCTTGCCAACAGTTCAATGAGTTTTGTCTGGGTTGCAGGTGCAAATGTATTGAGTCCCACCCACTCACGGGTTATCGGGGATGCCATAGTGGATTCTTGTCCTAACACAGAAAATGAAAAGACAAATAAAAAGCAGCATGTATTCTATTCTATATAGAAATTATGTCAAAAATGACAAGGTTAATGATAACTGCAAAATTCAGAATTCTTCCCCCTCCCCCGCCGGCCTCATTCTCTCCCTGTCATTTCACTTAGCATCACAATGGGAGCAAAACTAGAAATATTACATTAAATCATCCGAAATTCAGAAACCCATAAAGAATATGCAGTACTAGGTACCTAGAAAACTTTGCTTGGAAACTGAAAAAATTAAAGCATCACTGACCTCAAAGGGATTTCATGAATATGTTTGGCATAAAAGTTAAAAGGAGATAGAAAGAACTAAGTATGA
This sequence comes from Cercis canadensis, assembly GCA_003255065.1. Taxonomy (NCBI): domain Eukaryota; kingdom Viridiplantae; phylum Streptophyta; class Magnoliopsida; order Fabales; family Fabaceae; genus Cercis; species Cercis canadensis. Next base: position 132,305 of record QAOA01003736.1, on the reverse strand, counting down.
CAGAAGAAAGGTGTACTAGATATCAGATAACCGACAAGGTACACAATAAATTTAACTCAAGAAACAGAACAAAGGAAATATGAAACTAGGTGCTCAATCTCATAATCACGAAGAAATTATTTGCATATTTAACCCACCCATTTACAAAATCAAAATGGTCAAAGCTCAAAAATAAGAAAGACATTAAAGATAAACTTACCTTCGGAAACTATACCCCAAAGAGGGAGGGGGAAGGGATTCCCCCGATTCAACGTAGAGGTCTGGGGGAAGGGAAACGAGAATAAGACTAGGAAGACTCCTATCTTATGCCCAATTTTTTTTTTTTAAACAAAAAAAGGGAGACTATAAATCAATTAGAAAAAGACAAAATAAAATAAAATAGATCCTTTCTAGTCTTTTTCTAATTTATTTATAGTCTCCCTTTTTTGTTTAAAAAAAAAATTTGGGCATAAGATAGGAGTCTTCCTAGTCTTATTAGCGTTTCATATTCTTACCTGATTCTTTCACTCTCCATCTCCATCCAAAACCTTAGCCCCGAGCTAAACCCTTCCCATGTTTTATTCACAATTTTTCTCTTCACATACTTCTAAGTTTTTGAATGAAACAGTTTTCTTAAAAGGTAAAGCGAATAAACAGTTTTCTTAAAAGGAAAATGCAGACAGATGCATTCCATAAATTCAAAAACTCAAGAACATAAGCAATAGATATGGGGAGAAAACAAAGCAGATTCTCAGAGGCATATGAATGACCAGAAAGCTTCAATGGACCCCAAATCTTTGATATCCCTGTATGTCAAACTGGAACAAAGCACCATGTTGGCTATTTACCATAAACTTGCATCATAATACATGACCTCCAAGGTTCATCGCAAAAACAAGAAACAAAACAGAAAATGACAGCGACACCGACAGGAATTGCATGGAAAACAAGAAACAAGCATGGCTCTATGTTTCTCAGGCTACCCAGTTGAGAAAATCATGGAAAACTCACAACCCAAGGCCAAGGTGTGACAGTGTCACACCGAGAGGAAGAAACAGAAACAGAAACAGAGCCAGAGAGCATAAACACATAAATTTTATCAGAGAGGGAGAAGCATAACTCACCAGAGAGCGAGACAGCGACGGAGAACAGAGAGACACCGGCGAATGGCGACACAGCAGAGCCCGAGACCGAGAGTGATTGAAGTCTGAGGCTGAGTGACTGAGGGAGAGTGATAGGGACCGAGAGTTAGGGATTTCTTAGGTAAACTGGGAGAGACAGAGAAGAGAGGAGACTGTAGATGACTTACGGATTTCAGCAAGGGATTTGAGAATAGAAAAACGACGTCGTTTCTTCTACTCGGTTCGGTTCGGTTTATTACCGGTTTTTCTTCAGTGAACCGAGAACCGAACCAAATGTCTCGGTTTTTCAGAAAATCAAACCAAAAACCGGACCAAATGTCTTGGTTTGACTTTATTTACCCCTAGTTCGATTCAATTCGGTTCGGCCAATTGGGCCGGTTTGGCTTACACCCTATGAGTAGTTTCTAATATATATTTTTTAACAAGGAGATTGAGAGTAAAGCTTAGGGAAGGTTTTTTTTTTATTATTATTAAACAGATCCATTTTTTTTATGTGAATAAAAGTTAGATTTTTTAATTAAATATAAAAAATAAGATTTGAACATAAAATCAACCTTTTTAATTCACTTTTTTATTTTTGTTCTAAAATATAACTTGAATGTATTTTTTTTATATATACTTTTTTAACCATAATTTTAAATTTGAATCCATAATTCATAAGCAAATGCAAAGGATTTTGGAATGCAATTTTTTATCTGCTAAAACCACTTATAAATACCAGGCTTTCAAGCATCGATATGGTAGTCCAAGGGAAACCTAAGTAGGCTCATCATGGGCATTTTCTCTGCCTGACTTGGGCCTTTCTTAGGCCCAAAACATTAGAATAATTAGTCTGTAACAAATAAATAAATAAAAAGAATGGAACTAATGAAAAAATTGGTAAATTTACAGTAATAATATTGTTTCATAAAGTAATTACGGATTTAGGATAATTTTGAAACTATTTATCGAAATAGGTTAGTTTTTTTGGCTAAAAAACGCTGATGCGTTTTTATCATAAAACGTTAAACAAAATTGCGTTTTAAACAGAAAATGTGAAAATAGAAGTGCATTTTGTTAAAGAAAACGCAGATCCATATTGGAAAAAATGCTGAATGGTTTTTGAACTGGAGAGTCAGAAAAGGATAACAAAAAACGCTGAAAGAAACAACGTTTATTAAAGAAAAAGTTGATTCAATCAGCGTTTTTTTCTTTTTCACTTTTTTTTTTTTGATTTGGTCCTTAGGAAAACTCATACCCAAACCCCAAAACCTTAACTCCAAACCTCAAAACCCCTAACTTTAAACCCTAAAATCCTAACTCCAAACTCCAATTCCAAACCTCAAACCCAAACACCAAATCTCAAACCCTAAACTCTAAANAAAATAGAAGTGCATTTTGTTAAAGAAAACGCAGATCCATATTGGAAAAAATGCTGAATGGTTTTTGAACTGGAGAGTCAGAAAAGGATAACAAAAAATGCTGAAAGAAACAGCGTTTATTAAAGAAAAAGCTGATTCAATCAGCGTTTTCTTCTTTTTCACTTTTTTTTTTGATTTGGTCCTTAGGAAAACTCATACCCAAACCCCAAAACCTTAACTCCAAACCTCAAAACCCCTAACTTTAAACCCCAAAATCCTAACTCCAAACTCCAATTCCAAACCTCAAACTCAAACACCAAATCTCAAACCCTAAACTCTAAATTTCAAACCTTAACTTTAACCCTAAATCCCAAACTCCTAATCCTAAACTCCAAATCTCAAATCTTAAACCCAACCCCAAACCCTAAACTTCAAATCTCAAATCCCAAACCCCAACCCTAACCCCAAACTCTAAATCTAAACCTTAAACTCTAAACTCTAAACTTCAAACCCTAATTTCAAATCTCAAATCCTAAACTCCAAATACCAAACTCAAACCCTAAACTTCATACCCCAAATCCCAAACTCTAAACCTCTAACCTTAACCATAAATCCTAAACTCTAAACTCCAACTGAAATTGAGGTTTGAGATTTGGGGTTTAAGATTAGGGTTAAGGTTTAGAGTTTGAGATTTGGGGTTGGGATTTGGTGTTTAGGGTTGGGGTTTAGGGTTTTAGGGTTGGATTTGGAGTTTGGAATTTAGGGTTTAGAGTTTGGGGTTAGAGTTGGGGTTTAAGATTTAGGGTTAGGAGTTTAAGGTTTAGGGTTAAAGTTAGGGTTTGAAATTTGGAGTTTGGAGTTTAGGGTTTGAATTTGAGGTTTGAGATTGGGGTTTTGGGTTTAAGGTTAGATTTCAAGTTTTAGGTTTAAAATTTGGAGTTTAGGATTTGAATTTAGAGTTTGAGATTAGGAGTTTGGGGTTAGGGTTGAGGTTTGGGATTTTGAGTTTGAGGTTGAGGTTTTGAGTTTAGGGTTGAGTTTTGAGTTTAGGATTTAAGATTTAGAGTTTGGAGTTTAGGGTTTGGGTTTAGAATTTGGGGTTAGGGTTGGGATTTGAGTTTAGGATTTGAAATTTGAGATTTAGGGTTGAAGTTAGGGTTTGGGGTTTGAAATTTAGAGTTTGGGATTTGGGGTTTATGATTTGAGGTTTAGAATTTGGTGTTTGAGTTTGAGGTTTGGGGTTGGAGTTTAGAGTTAGGATTTTGGGGTTTAAAGTTAGGGGTTTTGAGATTTGGAGTTTGGGATTTAGAGTTTGGGTCTAGAGTTTGGGTTTGAGGTTTAGGGTTGGAGTTTGGAGTTAGGATTTTGGGATTTGAAGTTAAAGGTTTTGAGGTTTGGAGTTAGAGATTTTAGGGTTTGGAGGTTAGAGTTTGAAATTAAGGGTTTTGGGATTTGGATATGAGTTTTCCTAAGGACCAAATCAAAAAAAAAGTGAAAAAGAAGAAAACGCTGATTGAATAAGTATTTATTGAAGAAAGCGTTGTTTGGATCCGCGTTTCTTGAAGAAAACGCTGATTCGTTTTCTTCAAGAAACGCGGATCCAAACAGCGCTTTCTTCAATAAACACTATTTTTTTCAACATTTTCTGCTGTCCTTTTCCGGCTCTCCGATTCAAAAATCATTTAGCGTTTTTTCCAATATGAATCCGCGTTTTCTTTAACAAAACGCACTTCTATTTTCACGTTTTCTATTTAAAATACGATTTTGTTTAGTGTTCTATGATAAAAATGCATCAGCGATTTTTACCCAAAAAAACTAACCCATTTCGATAAATAATTTCAAAACTATCCTAAATCCGTAATTACTTTATTAAACAGTATTATTCCTGTAAATTTGCGGAAAAAACCAGGTTACTACTAGAACAGAAGCCGTGATCTCCATTTCCGATTCCGAACTACACCATCACCATGCATGCTTAACAGTTGATCATCGCGGCTAACAGTACCAGCTCCCCCACTTTAGCACCATTCGCAGTCCCATCCCTTGCTCTAAATAACTTGTGGACTTTTTCCACTTCTCCTCTACCTTCAACCTCTCTGTTCCGCCGGAGAGTGAAATTTTTCATTCTATAAATTCCGATGACAATCCCATTTCCTCCTAATTAATGCTCATAATCTTCAATCCTTAACCCTTATTCCAATTTCATGGTTCATTCCTTTTGTCTCTGCGTATAGAGGCGTTGATACGCCTGAAACTGTACTCCTTGGATCTTGAGCTTGACCTCAATGGACATTCTCTTCGCTCAGATCCAAGCAGACCTTCGCTCCAATGACGCTCTTCGCCAATCCGGCGCTCTTCTTCAAGCTCTCCAGCAATCAGCCGCCGGCCGTGATATCTCCGTCATAGCCAAATCCGCCGTCGAGGAGATTGTTGCCTCTCCCGCTTCCGCCGTTTGCAAAAAGCTAGCCTTCGATCTCATCCGCTCTACTCGCCTCACCCCTGACCTCTGGGACACCGTCTGCACCGGCATCCGCACTGATTTCCACTTCCCCGACCCCGATGTCACCGCTGCTGCAATTTCCATTCTTGCTGCTCTCCCCTCTTACCGTTTGGGTAAGCTCATTACTGACTGCAACAAAGAGATCTCTGGCTGTTTTGACTCCCCAAGCGACAATCTTAGGTTCTCGATCACAGAGACCCTCGGCTGCATTCTCGCTCGTGATGACCTTGTCACGCTGTGTGAGAACAATATCAATTTGCTCGATAAGGTGTCGAATTGGTGGACGCGTATTGGGCAGAACATGCTCGACAAATCTGATGCTGTTTCCAAAGTCGCGTTCGAGTCCGTTGGGAGGTTGTTTCAGGAGTTCAATTCCAAGAGGATGAGTAAGTTGGCTGGCGACAAGTTGGTGGATAGTGAGAATTCGCTTGCTATTAGGTCCAATTGGGTTTCATCTATGGTGGACTTCGTGTGGAGGAAGCGTAACGCATTGATGGCGAGGTCTTTAATTTTGCCCGTCGAGAATTTCAGGGCGACGGTGTTTCCTGTTGTATATTCCGTGAAGGCTGTCGCTTCAGGTGGGGTTGAGGTTATTCGGAAGCTTTCAAAGTCTTCTGGTACTGTCAATGGGAGTGTTCAGGTTGATTCTAATGCTGAGAAGTTAGTTGGAGTGTCAGATGTGGTTACCCATTTAGCACCCTTCCTCGTTTCGTCATTGGAACCGGCATTGATTTATGAAGTGGGAATTAATATGTTGTATCTGGCTGATGTGCCTGGAGGGAAGCCTGAATGGGCATCACAATCGATTATTGCAATTCTCACACTATGGGATAGGCAGGAATTCTCTTCTGCCAGAGAAAGTATAGTTAGGGCTGTCGTCACGAATATTCATCTACTTGATCTTCACATGCAGGTGAGGCTCCTTTCTTATCAAATATAATTTACTCAATCAATCGGAGAGCAATTTAATTGTTTTTACTATATTGTCTTTGCTTATCCTCAAGTGCTAACCTGTGAAAATAGCGTTGGAATTTCACTGACTTTTGTTGGAGGTCGGAAAATTTTTCATGCTTATGGATGAAGCTGTAAACCAATAATATTTTGTGGTTTCTCATCTTCATCTTGTTCATATAAAATGAGTTGCGCTTGAATGGCTGTTAGGTTTAAGATGTGATCTATTGCTATAGCATAATAACAATATAGGGTTAGATGTTTGTCAAGACAAAGTCAATGGTACTTGATAGGGCAATACTAATTATCTGTAAATGGCACATGATCATATATCTTTTATGTGTAGGTGTCATTGTTCAAGAGGCTGCTTGTGATGGTGAGAAACCTGAGGGCAGAATCAGATCGTATGCATGCTTTAGCTTGTATATGTCGAACAGCTCTTTGCGTTGACCTTTTTGCTAAGGAAAGTGTCCGAAGAGGTCAGAAACCTCTTGCTGGAACTGATATTGCTTCTCTTTTTGAGGATGCAATAATCAAAGATGATCTTAATAGCATTACAAGTAAAAGCATATTTAGGGAGGAGTTAGTTGCATCACTGGTGGAAAGTTGCTTTCAATTGTCTTTACCTTTGTCTGAACAGAAGAACTCAGGCATGGAGAGCAGGGTCATCGGAGCTTTGGCATATGGAACTGGTTATGGTGCATTGAATTGGACGGAGCCTGCTCTGGAAGTGGTGGAAGTTTGTCGGCCTTGTGTTAAATGGGATTGTGATGGCAGGACGTATGCAATTGACTGCTACTTGAAGCTGCTTGTTAGGCTATGTTACATATATGATACAAGGGGTGGTGTAAAAAGAGTCAAAGATGGGGCTTCTCAGGATCAAATTTTGAATGAGACAAGATTGCAAAACTTGCAACGTGAACTAGTGAAGGACTTACGTCAGGTAGACGAACTTTTATTTTCAAAGTTTTGCACTACAGCTGTCTAATGATTTCTCACATTGCCTGTACTATTCAACTAGTGACTTCTATGATTATTGGAATATTAAAATTATTTTTAATTGTTTACTCAAATGTCTTTAATGCTTGTTCAACATACCAAGTTCCCAACCTGTCATTATATGAAAAGTATGGTTTTCTTGAAATTAATATAATTGAGAATGAATATCTATGTATCTGGCTTCACAAGCCTGTGTGCTATTATGCTGCTTCTTGCGCCAAAAAATCTTGAACTTGCATTTTCTATGTTGTGTCAAGTATAAATCGGTAGGATGATCTTATGCTTTCTGCTGATAACTTATACCACAAGAAGGTAACCATGAATGGTGCTTCAATAAGGCCTATGAGTGTGTTTAATTTAGTCGTGTATAGGTTCCAGTGATACTGTCTATATCAGTCAATAAACATTTGGAGTTGATTGCACTATATAATACTGATGTGAATCTGGACTACTCTAACTAACTAAAAATTTGGTGAATCCTTTATATGCTGAAGCCAGTAATTGCTTCCTACAGCTACAAAAAGTTAATGAACTATATATATTGTACTGTCACCACTCAACACCATGGTGTACTCAATTATTTTCTACCTTGTTTGAAGATTTTTGGTGAGTCCCTTAGAACTTTTTTGTAGCAGATAGTTGTCGTATTTGATTATAAAATACTTATACATTCTTTGTGATTATATAGGCAGTGAATTTCAGAGTGAGATGCTTATTTAAAAAAAAAAAAATTATTTTCTTTTCTTGTTTCCATTTGTTCTCTACAATTGATTTCAATTCATCATTAGCACGTAGTTCAGAGATGACTTAAAGTTTTCTTGTACACTTGCTTTGTGTTGGACTGATATTGAATCACAAATGTAAGCATGTGCTTATTGTAGATATAGAATGACCATTATTTTTTCTTAGCCCATTCTGCTGTATGTCTGTAAATGTAACAGGTGAATACCCCAAGAATATTGCCCCGCCTTATTTGGGTTATTGCAGAACACATAGATATTGAAGGACTGGATCCACTGCTAGCAGACGACCCAGATGATCCCCTTAATGTCATTATATCAAATATCCACAAGGTTCTGTTCAACATAGATTCAAATGCAGAAACAACAAATAGGGTTCAAGATGTCCAGGCAGTACTTATATCTGCTCAACGGCTGGGATCACGCCACCCTAGGGCTGGGCACTTACTTACTAAAGAGCTTGAAGAGTTTAGGAACAATGCTTTGGCTGATTCTGTTAGCAAGCATCAATGCCGCCTGATATTGCAGAGAATCAAATATGCTTCAAGTCATCCGGACAGTAGGTGAGAATATTTTGCAAATTTATACTCTCTGTCTTGGTTAAACTAGTTAATCCCTATTCACACTGGTCTGTATCTCAGATGAGTAACTCTTGGACCCAATTCTTTTATTTTCATGTTCAGTAACCTACTAGTCCTCTTTCTATATGTTCTTATTATGTACTTTGTTGATTTTAAAAGGCCATTTCTAACCTTGACCATGTTCTATGACCTTCTATCATACCATAATTTTTCTTATTGTTTCTTTGGTTATGAATATGGGATAACTTTACCATAACATAAAATTTAATCCCTCTTCAGATGGGCGGGGGTTACTGCAGCCAGAGGAGATTACCCATTTAGCCACCACAAATTAACTGTTCAGTTTTATGAAGCATCTGCTTCTCAGGATAGAAAGTTGGAAGGATTGGTTCACAAGGCTATTTTAGAGCTTTGGAGACCAGACCCCAGTGAGCTAACTCTTTTGTTGACAAAAGGGATTGATTCTACTTTGCTGAAGGTTCCTCCAACGGCAATTACTTTGACTGGTAGTAGTGATCCATGCTATGTTGAAGCATATCATTTAGCAGATTCAAGTGATGGGAGGATCACTCTACATCTAAAGGTCAAATCCTCCTCAATTTATTTTTGTGCAAAATATTGCTGTATCAAACTGCTTGAATATATATTTCCATGTTTCTCATTGACTATAAATGAAAATGTTTCAGGTCTTAAATTTAACTGAGCTTGAATTAAACCGGGTGGATGTTCGGGTTGGTTTATCTGGTGCATTATATTATATGGATGGTTCATCTCAGGCAGTTCGGCAGTTGCGTAATCTTGTTTCACAGGTTTGTTGTGGTCCTATGAAGCACATTTTATTTCTATTTTCCCTGTTGCAGATAGCTCTCTCTCTCTCTCTCTCCCCCTCTGTCATTCTTTTTTTTTTTTGGGGATGAACTTGCAGATATCTCTTTTGCATGTTCATTTTCTCCAATATTATTCCTCCTTTTGTTTCATGTTAGGAAGAGGTTAGCCATAGCCAACTGTTATAATCAGAGAAACTGACCATAACTAGAAATCAGACATTTTGGATAGGTTGGAACAGATTGATGATTGGAGAGAAAATCATGTAAGGATGCAGAAAACATGACGGGTATTAAGTACAAAAACAAGGAAAAAGGAGCTGTTGATGTGACCTTCAGGGACGTTAAAGCTGTTAAGCAAGGGATTTGGGAGGTTTGCATTTTGCATATTTTCTCTCAGATTTCAGGAGAAACAGAAATTGAGAGGGAGAGGGGATGTTTTAGGTTCTAACAAAGAAAGAGGTGATAATCCTAAAGAACATAACACTCAATAAAAGAAAACAAGAACCAATAAAAAGAGGAAATCCTATCAAAATTTTAAAAGAATATGTTTCATTATTAGTTATTTGGTCAGCTTGGTTTCCGGTAGGTTCACATGTCATTAGATGAGTCAACTGATATAACCAAAAAAAATTCTTGATAACTTACCTGAGCATACCTTTCAGTCGACAACTGACCAAAACTGACCTTTTCAGTTCAGGTCAGCAGATTTTTTTAGGTTTTCGAGTTATGCTGACTCATTCTTCGACCATAGTTTAGGTTGACTGGCCATAAACAGGATTTAGAAATTGGTAAGTATTTGTTATGTGGGCGTGTTTTCACATAAGTGAGATACCTAGTATCACATACCCCACTATCAAATACACCAGATCATTCAAAATATATATGGGTTGCCCAAGAATGTAGAGATTTTAGATTCCTAGGTATTATACAGTTAATGGTGCTGGCAGTGGCACCCAAGATGCAAGCATTCAAGACGAGATATCTTACATACTGGTGTGAAAGTGCAAACTTACCAAATGCCTCTTCAGTTTGTACAACAACATTATTTTCTTTCCCTATATCTTTGTCTGTGAGGGCCTTTTAGGTATCTTATCCATCAACTTTGGCATTCTGCGAATTGCCTTTCATTATACTTAAGATTATGGTAATTGCTTAGGTTGTGTTTGGATGGGGTATTTCTAAAATTCACAAGAATTTAAAATGCATGTAATTGAAATGCTGCATTTCAAATGCTTGAATTTTTAAAATACTTTGTTTGTATCCATTTTATTATAAAAAGAGGAATTTAGCCCAAAAAAGAAAAAAAAAATCAAAAATCAAAGAAACATACTGAGACAACTCGCACTCAGACTTAATATTAGCAAACTCATTGAGTCAACTTGCTGCCATTGTTAAAACATGCAGCAAGCTTGATTCTCTTGTTTGGGAACTCTTGCTTGCTTAATTCTCTTTATTTGTTTCTTGAGTTGCCAGTAGTTGACAAAGGCTTGGTTCCATTTTAGAATGAGTTGAGCTTCAAGCTCCATAGAGAACTTTACCATTTTTGTGTGTGTTTGGTGAAAGGAGGAATAGGAAGGAAGAGTTGTTTGCGTCAGTGGCAGTGCTGGTGGGTGGTAGCGGTGGCTAGAGGAGTGCTAGTATGGTGAACAAGAGGGAGAGGAGAGGTATTTGTGTTGTGGGGGGGCGGGTGAGGGGAGCTTGGGGGAGAAGGAGAGGGAAAGACTCAGATGGTGAATTTGAAATTCACTCTATTTTGAGTGAATTTGAAGTACACAAAAAAATACACTAGAATTTTGAAAATACTTTTAAAAATTACACAAACAAGGTAATTTAAAATTAGCATTTCAAATACACTCAAAAAATACATTACACTCTACAAATATTCCGTCCAAACACACCCTTAGTGTAACAGTTGCACCTAATGAGGTCTGCCTTGTTTCTTGACAAGATCATTCTTTACTCTTCTTTTAGTTCCTATTAGTTTCTTGATCCATTTTTTTGTTGTTGTTCCCTTCCCAGGATCCAGTGCTCTGCAGTGTGACAGTTGGTGTTTCCCACTTTGAAAGATGTGCCCTTTGGGTACAAGTCTTGTACTACCCCTTCTATGGAAGTGGACCTGTTGGAGACTATGAAGGTGACTACACTGAGGAGGATCCTCAAATCGTGAGACAGAAGAGAAGCTTACGGCCTGAATTAGGAGAACCTGTGATTTTGAGATGTCAGCCTTACAAGATTCCACTGACTGAGCTTCTTTTGCCACATAAAATCTCACCTGTTGAATTTTTCCGGCTGTGGCCCAGTTTGCCAGCTGTAGTAGAATACACTGGTACATATACATATGAAGGAAGTGGCTTTCAGGCTACCGCAGCCCAGCAATATGGTGCTTCTCCTTTCTTAAGTGGATTGAAATCCCTGTCTTCCAAGCCATTTCATAGAGTTTGTTCACATATTATCCGCACAGTGGCAGGGTTCCAGGTTTGGGTTCACTTCTTCATTTTTCAACTCACTATCTCATCTGTCATCTTCTTTACTCCTTCTTGAAACCGTAAGTGTCACCTGGTCTTTTAAAATTTAGTGGTATTCAACCTCGGTGCCGTCCTTATGTTTTCACTTAGATTCAATCTGATTCTATTTTTGTTTAAAGTACAACATAATATTCCAAGAGAATTTAGAGCAGTTGATGAAATAATTATGTAGATTGCTGGCTGTTCTGCCATTTAAGTTTACTGACCCCTTTCCTCTTTTCTTCCCCCTTGGCTGGAACAGCTGTGTTATGCTGCAAAAACTTGGCATGGTGGCTTCTTGGGCATGATGATTTTTGGTGCCAGTGAGGTGAGCAGAAATATGGACTTGGGTGATGAAACAACAACCATGATGTGCAAGTTTGTTGTTCGAGCATCTGATGCATCGATTACTAAGGAGATTGGTTCAGATCTCCAGGGATGGTTGGATGACCTTACTGATGGGGGCGTGGAGTATATGCCCGAAGATGAAGTGAAAGTAGCTGCTGCTGAAAGGCTTAGGATATCAATGGAAAGGATAGCATTGTTGAAGGCAGCTCAACCACGACCCAAGACTCCAAAGTCTGATGATGACGAAGAAGATGGCACAGATGAGGATAAGGAAGATAAAGAGAAAGAAAAGAAGGGCGGGGGTGAAGATGATAAAAAGAAGGGACCTTCAACCCTTTCAAAAATAACCGCTGAAGAGGCTGAGCATCGAGCTCTTCAAGCAGCGGTGCTACAAGAATGGCATATACTCTGCAAAGATAGAAGCGCTGAAATCAACTAACTATAATTTCTGTTATTTTCCTTTTTGTTGGCAGGGAAAGGTTTGATTATATTCTTTTTGTATTATTCTGTTTTGATTTTGGATATACCAATTAGATGCAAGCCAAAATCTGACCAGTGTGCACTTTCCTATTTAGTGCTTTTATTCCCCCCCTTCATTTCGGTTCTTCCCCTTGCACATTTTTTAGTAGTGTTGTACATCTTGTATGGTTGTACCGGCCAGTCATCTGTCATTATATTTGAGGAATTGTTAAAAATTTGTTTCATATATATACCATATCTAGCATTGACTCTCCAAATAGTGGCACTTGTACTAACATTTTCTCACATAGATGTTGTCGATCAATTTTTAATTGGGGCAACACGGGCACGTGCGAATAATTTGAGCACAGAAAGATTTTTTTTTGGGCCATGAGCAGAGAGATACGGTATTATAATTTCTTTCATTTTAATTGTTCTTCTATGGCTTCCTCGACATTTCCTGTAAACTCAATTAAACTTCCCTTCCAAATCATTAATATATAGAGCGATTCATTCGAAGAATATCAGCCCAGAACAAAAATATACTAGGAAAACAACGGAAAAAGACAGGTTGGGGGGTGGCAAGCCAAGATAAATAATACATAAATGGGCAAAGAATGCAGTAAACAAAAATGTAAATATTGATAGGTTAAGACAATTCAATATCCTCCTGGCCAATTCACGACTGAACGAAAAGCTAATGAACCAAATCTAGTTCTTCCATCATTCACATCATAAATCTTTCTATGAACAAGTGACCTTGCCTTAAATGGTGAATTTCTGTGGAACAGTATCAAAGTCATCGAAGTCATACCTCTGTCGCTCTCTCCCAGCCTGAGAATTTAGTTACTCTTGTCAGTGATCAAACTTCTTTCATTTAGGTTCAAATGACAAAAAACAAAAAAACAAAAAAAAAACATACACACACTCACCTTTGATAAATAGAGTTGGTCACATGAAATTTGTTCATCCATCACAGTTAGCTTCCTTGACAATGCCATAATCCTGGGAGGTAAACAGGAGAAATAGTTTAGTGCAAGAGGAAGGCCAACTGAGTAAGAACACTGCCAAATAAAAATAACATTCCTTGCTTATCTACAGTTAGAGAGTCTTCAGGTCAAATTTACTGTTGCTCTTATTGGACATTACAGGAAGAAAATTTGGCTTTAATTGGCTTAATATAAATTCCACAAGCACACCTCTGGATGGATGAATCAATATGCTCAATCATCTCACAGGTTTTATACTGTTCAGGATCTTCTAAGAATCTGACCATTCCATCCTTCTGGTTGATTGTTGCATATATTTGACCATCCTGAATCTGTAATTCAAGAATAAATCATTAGTGCTAAAATGGCAACGTTACATGAAAATTACTAACAAAATTAGTATCCTGAAAATCACCATTTGTAGCACATGCATTTCTGCCTCCTTGGGGCTATTTAACTGCACAGTGTTAGCTATATCTTGAAGAGAAAGGGTCAAGTATGTCTGAGTCAGTCTCTGAATATTCCGTTTATACATGGACGATATAACCTGCTTAACCAGTCCGAGATTGTTGTCCTATATCCAGAACCACTGTCGGTTAGTCACACAAAGAGATAATTCAAGAGTTTTAATAAGTAACCAAAGAAGAGATGAATTGGCAGTTAGACTCAGTTCAGACCCAGGCTTCTGGTCAAAAAGCCTGATGCTCTAAATATAGGATAAGTCCAAGAGAGAACCCACAGTTTCAAACTTCTCTGTATTTGTCTTGACATAAGCCTCTAATGCTGCAATTCTCCCGGTGCCGTAACTATTTGCCAGTTCAAGGTAAGGCTGCTCGGATGAAAAATAATCAAATAAAGGTTAATATGGCTACAATTACTATATCTTGTAACATATGCATGCAAGGCATGTATAATGAAAATAAGACATAAGCATAGAATTCATGAACCAAAGGGAGGTGGGTAGATGAGTAACACGCAGAATAGTAAATAGCAAGTTACATTTTCCTTCAAGTTGATGGCACAACAAAAAATAATTCAAAAAATGAGCAAACCTATGAATAAGATCAAATTGAGCCAGACCAAAATTGCAGGAAAAAGTGGTCAAAGCAAAATGAACGTGCATCAGGGCGGGCACTTCTATTTGATGCCTATATTATACAAGAGTATAAGCCTTAATTTAGACAGTCTATAAAGCAATAAGGTCAGCTCATAAACTACCTAACAAAAAATGATACTAGCACTCCGCACACAGTTTATACAAGCATACAAGAATTCACACACAGACTCGGTCACTCCACACTAATGACTTCGAGCCCAAATGTGCTATTTATGTCATTGGATGCTTTGTCTCTGGATGGTAAGAGGACAATCCAGCCAGGTGAAATCTCTGTACCTACAGAAGGTGGAAACACAGAGAAATCTAGTTGAAACAAATCTAGTTCACTTGTCAATCAAAAACTCTTGACTAGCAGGTCAGATACCTAGCACCAAATCGGAGAAACCAAGTAATCAAGACCATTTATGTGTGAGAGAGAGAGAGACTGCACTAAGACTCTAGGTAGCCACAAAGATGCATGTCACAATTGGAAAGAGCTTTAAAATGGCAAGCAACTATCATTTTATAGTAGAATTAACGGGATTGATTCTTGCAATGCAAAATTTAACAATATACTCTAACTATAGTCTAAAAATAAATCCATCAATATCTATCTAGAAAAATCCCAAACAAAGCTTTTCAAACAACCACTAAAATATAGTTGTACCTGGCAAAAGTTCTTTAGGTTCCTCTGAGCTACCGAAGAGGCATATTTAGGAAGACTGGTAGAGAACTGCCACCGCATATATAACAGGTAAACTGATTAGCTACAAAAATAAAGACAACATACAGAACAAAGGCTAAATTGACAAAGATGAAAAATTGATCAAGACAGAGGTGTTCATTTCCTGATGATGATATTTTGAATGTGAAGTGTGAGACTGCATTTGAGTCTCATCTCTTAAATAAATGAAACAACATATTATCACTTCTTTCTTCTTCCTTTTTTGTATAAAGAACATTTATTCTTAAAATAAGAAGAGCACTGTGTATTTTAATACCATCATTATGCCATGCAGCAACCAAAACAGAAATGCTTACTTGTCCATGATGAATGAGAGAAACCAATATATACTTTTTGTAAGCTTCAACAGCTATAGCATTTATGGTAGACATTGGTGCAGTTACAACCTGGAACATAACCCATAAGCTACTAGGATTGTTGAAAACAGAGGTTGTTAATAGGAATGACAATGATCAATATAAGTAGCAGCTGTATATATATAATTTACATTATGTAGAAGCTCCAATGCCTTCTGATAGCATTTCTGTCCAATACATATCATACCTCTGCCACAAAGTGAAAAGTCAGACAAAGGAGGCAAATTCCTCGTTGTAGCCTGAGAACTCATAACCAGCATAATGTAAACCACAACAGCTATAGAACTACTAATCAATTTCAAAGCAGTACTAATGCATTTAACATTGATTATGCTTTCAACTAGGAGTATCTTAATGAAAATACTTTCCCAGTACCGTGAAATCCCATTTGCATTCAGATAGTCATGGATTTGCAGGGCATCATAGGGTCCAGTAGATGCAAGTCAAAGGATGGCCAGGAAACTCCAATATATGTCAATGCAGATGCTGTGTAAAGACTTACTTATTTTACTGTTTTTCACATTAAGATGTGCTTGGTTGGAAAGGCAGATATATAAAAAGTGGAAAATAGAGAAAGGATGGAAGTAGAAAAGCATGGAAAGATTTTAACTTTCACTTAATAGTGCTTGGTAGAGAAGGAGGAATATAAGAGGATTGAAAATTATTTTCATATTAGGAGTTAAATCCGAAAGGCAAGGAATATACTACACTCACGATTACCATATATTATCCTGATTAATAAATATTTATAAACAAAAATCAGGCTAAGCAAGTAAAAAATATATTTATTTTGTTTTGATTCCACACATTATATTTGCACTCCAATTTTCACCTTAGTTTCTTATTGAATTTATATAAAATTTTGTTGAGCTTGCTAAACAAGTGGTGGCCCTTCCATTTTCATTTCTCCCTCTTTATTTTCCTATCAAGCAAGCATGTAGTAGTTTTTACTCCTCTAGCTACATCTCTACCAAACACACCCTAAAAGCCAAAACACCCAAGCATGTTTTAAATATCCTAAGAAAAATAAAGAAATTGTGATTGCAAAGAACATCATCTCAATTATACAGTTCAATTATTTAAAAAAGAAATCTTGAAGAAATTTTATGTAGAGTACTTCCTGAAAGCACTCTAAACATGCCTCTGTTTCTCCAGATTGAAAACCAAAATTTAAAAACATGGGGAAAAAGTTCCATGATATGATTGCTAAACTTTCCAAAGCAATTTCTAGAACTTGAATGCTAGAGTGCTGTTGCAGTTTTTTCAGTAGCATGTTTTAACTAAGACATGAGTTTTGTTAAACCACAAGAATCTTGTCATCAGCAGTATATACACTTAATATTATCTGAATAACCACAGGTGCTTAAACGTGTGTAGAATATTACACATACCAATTCCATCTATTAAAAACTCAAGTTAAATACCTTTTTTGTCCCTGAATTATTTCTGAAATGTCACTTTAGTCCCTGATTTATTTATGGTGTCATTTTAGTCCTCGAATAATCACTCTGCCCACCAAATCAGTCTTTTAAGTGATCACTTTTGGTGCTAACGGAGGACTGATTATTCAAGGACTAAAGTGACATGTGAAAAATAATTCAAGGACAAAAAAGACATTTTACTCTAAAAATTCATATACATTCAGCAAATAGCTAACTTCAACACATCCAAATCCATTATTACAATTACAAGTTCTAGCTTCTTTATGCATAACAATAGCAACCAAAATTTGGTTAATAAGAAAGGCATAAGAACTAAGTACTAAAATTAAAATTAAATGTAATAAGAGAGGTCTTCAAGGATACTACTAATGTCATTAAGAAAACAGGTCACTACAACCAAGACACTAACTTGAGAGCATCACAAGTCCAATAAAACATGATCAATTTCAAAAAAAATATATGCCATAAGGTAAAATGCAATAATTGAGATATTAAGGAACACTCCCCCCGCCCCACCCAGTTAAAAAGAAGGAAAAAGCAACATACCCATAATAACAGTAGAGAAAAAGGTCTTTTGGTTGATCTACTTGGAAAATATCATTGTACAATATGGATAGGCCAGTTTTGTAGCATTTTGCTAACAAGCAAAGCAGCAGAAACTCTGGATGTATCGGCGTCAAGTGTTCAGTGGAGGTCTGAAGTTTCCGAAGAGCAGCCAGAATAGGAGCCACCGCCCTAATGGGCGCTTCAAGCAGCAATACTTGGTCCTTGAACCTCTTGCAAAGAGATATGACTGCGAAAATTAACAAATCAGTAAAGCAATGAAGATAGGCAGAAATAACGACACCAATATTTTGAGTACAAATGTATCAGGAGAGAAAATTGAATACATTTATCAGGTGCCACCCGAATCTGCTCTACACTGCAAGCATTGAGAAATCTGGTGATAAATGGAACTACTGTATCAGCTTGCTCTTTTGAAATTGGACCACCTGTGGAGGCCTCCCTGTCACAACAAATCAATGCTCAATAAATCATGATATCTTTCCACTAGCAAGCACATAAAAAAAAAGGGGGAGAATCTAATTCATTTTTTATTTTTTTTTAAATTTCTCTGGAACAAATCAAAGCCTACATTTGGCTCACTATGTTATAGAATGATAATTTTAGGGTTTCCACTTCCCCTACCCTAAACCCAGAATCATCATGTACCGTATCGAATAAACAAAACCTAAATTTACCAAAGTTGAGCAATTTTTTCAACAAGAGATGAAAAAAAAATGTCGTAAAAGGAACCGACTTACAGGATATATAGAAAACCAAGAGAATGCGTGGCGGGATCAAGCTGGCTTAGAACAGAAGATAACCGAGTCGACTCAATGAGCAGCGAGTCATCGGCCTGCTTCAAGATGCTGTGAAGGCGAGAGATGTCTCCAGCACTTCCAGATAGCCCTTGAATTTGAGCAAGAAGAGCTTCCACCGGCTCCATGCCTATAGACTATAGATTCACTCGCTCCCTCAATTAGCAATTGCTTCACTCTCCGTCCCTGCCTATTGTGACATTGTCTCCTAATCTCCATGGCACTCTGCTTACGTCTCTTATTGTGGAACCGAGTCGAACGACTCCAGCGTTCAACTCAGTGGAAGTATGGATTTGGGCCCAAGTTAGGTCCGGAACTCAGTAAATGGGTCTACCATGGTATGGGCTTACCATGGATTCTCTTATTTGGGCCTTCACTTTTAAACAAAGCAAGGCCCGTAAGATTTGGAAAGAACCAGAAGAACGGCAAAAAATTTGACAAAAAAAAAAGGGACAAATTTTATCATATTTTTAAAGCGAATCTAGAAGGAGGAGCAAACCGGCACTGTGCGCAGATCAAAATCGGGTTTGTGCAAAGGAAAGATAACAATGGCGGATTATCATTTCGTGTACAAGGACGTGGAAGGAGCTTCGACTCAGTGGGATGATATCCAGAGAAAACTTGGGAATTTACCGGCAAAACCTCCTGCCTTCAAGCCAGCATCTTTCACACCTGCGCCAGATGAGGACTCTGTTCCTAAAGATAAGTCATGGATTGATGAGAAGACGGAAGAAGAGCTTGAGGAGCTAGAAGATGATCTGGATGATGATCGATTCCTTGAGGATTACAGGTTGGTTGTTACTTATTTGATCCAAAATTTCAGCCATCTTCGATTTTTTTTTTCTCGCTTTATAATCCCGTTAATTTCCAAGAAAAACTAGAGAGAATATTTAAGTGGCTTATGAATTCGACAACGCGCACACTATAGATTCTTTTTTTTTTTCTTGGTTGAGCTTCTATATTTGCCCATTTTTGGTTGCTCAGGAGCTGGAAAAAACTTGAAATACGATGGGCAAAATTTGAAATATTGTGGCTTTTTTGTTGATTTTGATGACATGGAATACATTTTCTTCGATTATATTATTCTCATTATTTCCCGTTTGAGATTAGTACAATTTTTCGTTCTTTGCAAACATTGTGGTTGGGAATTGTGGTGTGTGGAGAAATTTACAGACTATATGTTGAATAACTGCTTCAATGTCTGACAATTATTTGCCTTTCTGTTCTTCATTCTGAGCTCGTTTTATGGCTTTGAGGGAATAATATGAAATTAGGACTGAGCAAAAATGGAACCTGCTTTTATTCGTCCTGTTCTAATTTGAACATCGTGCTTTGATAGGAAGAAGAGGTTGGCCGAGATGAGAGAGGTAGCTAAAATTTTGAGGTTCGGATCAGTGATTCCAATTTCAGGATCTGATTTTGTTCGAGAGGTTTCACAGGCTCCATCTGATGTTTGGGTTGTTGTCATCCTCTACAAAGATGGGTATGACATAGGACCTGTGTGGACCATTAAAAGCTTTTAATTTATGTTTCTTTACATTTGTTACACTCTTTCTTTTGTTTATGAAAGAATTCCTGAATGTGGGGTGCTGATGCAATCCTTGGAAGAATTGGCTACAAGATACCCAGCAACAAAATTTGTGAAGATAATATCTACTGATTGCATTCCTAACTACCCAGATCGTAATCTTCCCACTTTATTGGTGTACAACAATGGAGCAGTAAAAGCAAATTATGTGGGTTTGCATAGTTTTGGCAGGAGATGCACTCCTGAAGGTATGTTTATCTCAAGATATCTGATTATTTATGTTTTCTTGCTTTATGTGAGTGCATCCTATTACCTTTTTCTGGTCTGAAAAACACATGTGAATTGTGTTATACTACAATCTCTTTTTGAACTTTTGAATCTCTATTTTTGGGGGTAGAAAGTGTTATGGGAGGGGAAAAAAAGGGTGGGGGTGTTTATAATGTTTCAGCAACTGTCATTTGTGATTATGAATGTAGTTTATGCACCCTCTGGGGAATTGGTTCATTAGTCCTCTGCTGCATCATATGTTATGAAATCACAAACACAAATGAAAGAGCATGGGAACCGTGTCATGGAGCCTGCTGTTAAAACCTGCAACTTTTCCTTGTCTATTGGAGTCTGTCTTTTGTTGGAAAACTTATAAGATTTTACACTGGGCTAGGCTGGGGCAATTCTAGTACCTTGATTCTATTATGGGTTTAAGCATTACTTTTGTCCTCATTTATAGTATGTTTGATTAGAGACCCAAAACCATGATTTTGGGAAAAGTAACGAGTAGCTTTCCCCAAAATCATGGTTTTTGGATTCCAAACTCAAAACCAAACATAAAATTAGTTGAATCCAGATCTCTCTCATTGCGGTAAAGCATTTTTGTAATATTACTTTTCGACTTCTAATTTTTTATGGTTTTGTTCTAACTCTACTCCCTTCTTACTAAGAAGTATTTTAATGACAACCTAAAGTGTTAAAGGTTTTTTTTTCATATTCTGGAATATTAGGTGTTGCATTAGTCCTCTGCCAATCAGACCCTGTACTTAACGATGGGCAGAGCAAAAATGAGCAATCAAGAGAGGCTGTCATTGAAGGAGTTCGCAGAAGGTTCTTAGAGAAAGTTGTCACAGAGCATGAAGATAATGATGATGGTTCCTCTAGTGATTAGAAATTTGATTTGTCTTCTCCTGCCTTTCTCTTAGGTGAAATTATTTGTTCCTTGAGTGGAGCAATATCAGTGAGATTTTGATCCTTCCCCCAACTTTGTTTTCTTTTTTTCCCCCCGTATCCCCCAAAAAAATTGTCCGATTGTAAAATCAAGATGTATAATTCTGATGTAGGATTTTTTTTTTTTGGTCCATAGACCCTAAATTAACTCAATTGCCTATGTATTTTATCATCAACGAAATTTTCTTGAAATCGATTTGACTGCATCAAATTTTTTATCTTATTAATTACAATCGTACGCTTTGCCTGGCGGCTCCGGCTTGGAATACCTGCTAGCACATGCTTGAGTGGAGACCAGGGATGATGTTAGATGTAATATATATTCTTAATCATATAGTGGAATTGACTATTTTGTGGATTGCCATCTTTGCTTATGGTGCTTCAAGCAAAGACCGTTCGTATGGCTTAAACTTTTGTTTCTTTTTATTATTATTATTTTGTTACATAGACTTGTATTTCAAATTGGAAATGCAGAGATTTTGTACAAGTTTGTAGGTTTGACAGTAAAATATGCTCTTCCTCCTGGAAATGCGTTTGAAGAGGGGAAATTTAATGGAGAATTAAAATAGAGCAGGCATGATACTGGCAAACATTCTTCCGTGCATGGTCTTAGGCTCTAGCATAATGATTTTGTTTGAGCCCGATATTCCTAAGCAATAGCCAATAAGCTTATTTAGTAACAAGGATAAAATAAAAACGTGCGCGCCATTTTTTTATAATGCTTAATGGGGCATGTAACTATATAATCTCTGCACTATTTTCTGCCTTGTATATAATTGTACCTAGAAATGTGCTTTCTGCCACTATAAAAGCCTATCACTCCAATCTAAATTTTTCTTCAATACTTAAGTCTAAATTTGAATGGAAAGGAAAAAAAAAACGAAGGCCCGAAGAACATTTATGTATTTAAACATCAACCGTTTANGGAAAAAAAAAACGAAGGCCCAAAGAACATTTATGTATTTAAACATCAACCGTTTAGTTATCTAAGCAACCCTCAACCTAGCACAGTAACATACTTGCTTCCACCATTTCTTAACTAAGCTTAAAGCTTCTAAAAGAATCTAAACACAATTCCTTACGGCATTACAAAATTTGGTAACAAAGAAAATGATACAATCGCCTTTTCAGGCCAATAACAAATTGATAATCCATATGTCAGCGCCATCTTTCTCAAACAAATAAGCTCTTCATGCACTTACTTCTGCCGTGACCTCTTTTCTTTTGCCTTTCCTTGTTTCATTAGTATTTTGTTCTTGCTGCTCAGTCTTTTTCTGAGCTCGAATCATGGCTCGTCTATCTCTTGGACGCATTTCTCTTACTCTTCGAGGAGGCATCACATAAGGTTCAAGGGGACGATCACCAAAAGGGTGCTCACCGCCAGCAAAAATCCTCAGTTTTCTATCCCTATCCTACGCCCATTAGCAATAATGCAAGACATCAGACTTAGAAGATCAATCCTCTAACTCAAAATAAGAAATAAAAAATTCAGATATAAACTTGGACAAAGCAAAATGAGTATAGAAAATATTTAAAAACAACTGACATCAATATCTGTCCAAGTGACAAATCCCTTAGCAAGAGATGGAGGACTCGTCAAGTCGTCGTCTCTTGACATGTCCGACCTGTTAATTTTTGTCTGATTGATAATGCTGTTTACATTCCCACTCTATTCCTCAAAATCCAAGTGATGGTAAAATATTCATACAACAAGATTATCGGATTCTATAGAAGGAACAGGATTTGCATATTTCCTTATACTGTTTGGATAGGACCATGTGAGCAGGGTAAGTTGGACTCGCTGTTTCTTATGGTAGAAAATTTGATATGAAATACTGGATAGGCAATAAGTGGATTCTAAACAAGCAATTTTCTTTTTAAGGGCATAATTTTTATGGTCAGCTTGACGAAGAAAGACCATTGGCTTTTGAATTATCTGATTTGCAGTGGGTGACACCAGAAAGTTTGATGGAATTGCTAAAAGGTTGGTTTTCTAGTAGTGAAGAAAAAGGCAAAGTCAGGAAACTTATTCCACCAGGTCTTGCCTGCTCACTTTGTGCAAGAAAGACAACTTTGTGAAGGAGGATGCTACATGTCTCAGGATGAAGAATTCCCTATTCATACTTCAAATGGTTGAATTTACCATCTAAGGAAACACAAAATGGTGATTCTCCACAGGAGCAGGGGATCTTTACTAAGATTGTAATTTAGTTAGAGGATACAATATGTTCAACCAGAATACTCAATACTCATTCTGTCCTTTTTTCTTCAATCAATTGCATTTTAGGCTAATTTTAATCCCTAACCATTGTGACCATGATACAAAACTATAAGTTTGGACTCCAGTCAGTATGTCCATTATTCATAGTTCTGGATACCCAAATACATTGGTCTATGTAGCACTTACATCACGCAGATTGTTTCTAGGCAGCATGCGTAAAACAGCTTTGCGAATGACTTCAGTAGGGTCTTTTGCCATCTGGTCCTTTAGACTCCTTTCCTTGAGGTGGCCCACATACCTAAATGCCACCATACTTTATGTCAGAATAATCCAAAACATTTATAAGGAAAATAGTTTCACAATAAATAGGCATGAAAATTATAAATAAATTATTTGATTTCCATGTAGCCTGCAATTCTAAATATTTCTTCAGATTTTAAAGTGAAGTGCTTGCCCAGTATGCCAGCGATAAAACTTGTCTGTAAGTTTTCTCCCTGTCACACTGACATCCTTTGCATTAAGCACAATGCACATATCTCCATCATCACGATTGGGTGCATATGTTGGCTTATCCTTGCCTTGAACAACAGTAGCTATTTGAGACGCCAATCTCCCAAGAACCTATAGCAACAGAACATTGTTATTAGCACCAAGATTGGTGACCGCAAATCAGTGAAATTGTTGAAAAAATTCAAAAATGTAAATCACAAATTGCACCTAGATCAGATGCTCATAAATAAAACCTTTCATTTTCTGTCAACTAGCATTTTTATGCAATTTATTCACCCAAGAATTTATTGTAAAAGGGTTCAAGTGTTCAACTACACTTTATCTAGCTATATCTGCTTACGGAGCAGTAAATTATAATAATTTGGACAAAATATATAATACACTCTCAGCAAGCCTTAAAACAAAAAACCGATTCTTTCTGATGTTTTATAAATGACATCTCAGTGAAACTGGGTTGTATTACTATATTTGATCACTCTACACGGGATTTAATTCTCTACCTATCATACTTGACGTGCATGCCAATAATTGGGTGCTGTAATCCATTTCACATAATATCTCTCCTTTTCTTTACTTTAGAAAAGAAACCTCATCTAATATGTCATATATAATTTTATTGGAAATTGCAAATGTTGAACACAGATCACAAAGCTACAATATTGCTCCGGAGCTGAAATTTTTTGTGCATATTGAATACGATAAGGGCTTACTCTGAATAGACTTTATGAAAATCAAATCCTGGAAAAAAATAATGAACTATCCAAAACTGGTCTAATTAGACGTTGGAAGTACTTTATTTGTTTGTGCTCTGGAGTGGTTGTGGGTTCATACTTCTATAGTCTATTTGTAGTTCAAGAAGAGAAAATTCCTTGTCATGTTTCATACTCACCTGACCTTTGGCATCGAATACCCTCCATCGCAGACCATCAAGATTAATGCGTCTTAGTCCAGCAAGAGCTTTCTGTGAAAATATTAAAGAGGACATGAAACATAAAAGCAAATTACAGCATGAATTCAGATTTCAACACCATTTCACAAACATTTGGCATCTCTGTGTAATATATCCATTCATCCATTTCACAAACACTTGACATGTTTTCTGTGTAATCCCACTAGAAATGATATATTTTGAACCAAGAAATAGACATCGGAAGCGCGAAAAAGAAAACCATGGAAAAAAAAAATACCTTCAAGTTACCATTAAACGTGGTTGCTGCTTGGCTTGCCATTTTGGATATCTGTTTCTCTGAAAGGTAAGATTATCAAGAAGAGAACTGAGCACCTAATTGTGAAAAGGAAATCAAGGTTCGAACTCCTAAGGATTTGTAAATAAGATAATAACTCAACAAGGTGCAACCATTAATGGTGCCGCCACACTCACACCCACCCACAGAAACACAGAGAGAAAGAGTACCAGAAATTGAGCTAGTGAAGCCCTAGNTGGCATCTCTGTGTAATATATCCATTCATCCATTTCACAAACACTTGACATGTTTTCTGTGTAATCCCACTAGAAATGATATATTTTGAACCAAGAAATAGACATCGGAAGCGCGAAAAAGAAAACCATGGAAAAAAAAAAAATACCTTCAAGTTACCATTAAACGTGGTTGCTGCTTGGCTTGCCATTTTGGATATCTGTTTCTCTGAAATGTAAGATTATCAAGAAGAGCACTGAGCACCTAATTGTGAAAAGGAAATCAAGGTTCAAACTCCTAAGGATTTGTAAATAAGATAATAGCTCAACAAGGTGCAACCATTAATGGTGCCGCCACACTCACACCCACCCACAGAAACACAGAGAGAAAGAGTACCAGAAATTGAGCTAGTGAAGCCCTAGATGCTCGATGAGCAACGGAGGTACAAGGTAGGACCGAGAAAGAGGGAATGAAATCAAAGCTCTTCTGATTCGGTGCTCCTGGTTCCTGACTTCCTGCCCTGCCTGCGCTTCAGGGATTTTTTTATTTCTTTTTGTAATACGTTTCAGGGGTTTCAAGTGCACTACTGTGTTGGGCTCAAGTTGGACCAGTAGGATATAACTTGAGCCCATAGTTTCTAAGCCCATACCTGGAATATGGCTTGCTCTTTTTTCTTTTATTTCTTTTCCTATCTGTTCCATTTTTTGAGATAAAAAATATAAGATTTTTGTTCCATTTTTCTTTTCTTTTCTTGTATAATAATATTTTGGAGACTTTTTAGATACTTTTGATATTTATATGGTATGTTATACTCATAGTATATGAGAATAATCAATGTATAAATTATATGTGTACAAATCAACTGTTTTCAAATTTGTTTGAGAAAATAATATAAATTATATTTTATATTCAATAAAATATAAAAATTGTGTATATTTACCACGTCAGTGTAGTATGACATATCTATATAGTATCATAAGATTCTTGTAATATTTTTTTGTTTTAAAATTATAAAATGGTAGGATGAGTTAAAATTGTTGTCAAATTCAAAGATTAGTTTGCTTTAGAAGAAGTGATGAGTTTTTAAATTTTTGTTTTTCTAAAACAAAGATTTAACATTTTTGAGGCTATGCATTAATTTGGCAAATGGCAATATGGGAATGTTTTGATCAGTAAAATTCTGCTTTCCCTTCTTCATGGAAACTTTTGACACCCTTAAAGTAGAAACACACAGTTGACTAAAACTAATCACGAACATAATATGTCTTTAAGTATACCTTGTAATGCTTAATTTAGAAACATAATATACGTTTTGCTTAGTATGTATTTTTGCTCATACATAAGTATCATTGTGTGTCCACTTTCTCATTTTTCTGCTCCGGATACCTAAACAAACAAACCAATCATGATTAGAATGTCTCTTAATATCCAAAAACAAAAATGGCATATATCAAGAAAAAGGCAAAAAAAAACAAGAAAATAGATGGAAAGATAAATCACATTCTTATTAATTTTATGAATGAAAAATAAAGGCAATGACTTTACATTTGAGCTCTGGTCCACCTTGAGAGCTGATAGAGTTGCACAGTCTCATTTGAGACATGGCATACAAGGAGATGTAAGTTGCGGGGTCGTACCACCCAAGAAAACCTCATGAACATTGCTGAATAAACGCACATTACTGCAGAATTAACAAGTTCCTTAATTCTTGGAGAAACCCAACATTGAATCTTCTTAAAACAAATTAATAGAAATGAACCTGCAGTCATGTTGGGAGATATCATTTCTGGGGGTTTCTTGGTGTCTATTGCGGCCTGTTAGGAATTACAATTTACTCAGTGATTCAAAAAGAATTAGACAAATTGATCACGGTTATAATTAAATCAGGAGGGCACTCTATTTTTTATTTTTTTTAAACAAAACCTAGTTTCGAAATTTTTTTGGGTATATGACGAATTGAACTAATGCTTGTGGCAAAAAATTTATTGAAATTATGTAAAACTAAATAGCGATTAAAATTATTAATGCGGTGCCCATATGGAAATTAAGTGCCAACATACCGCAATAGGAAGACTCCAGTTGAAGGTAGGACCCCAAAAATGAGTGGTTTTTGGACCAATGGGACTGTTCCAAAATGAGCGTAGGATGTTCATTTTTATATAAAAGCCCTTTTGCAGTCTGCAAACATCAAATATACCATACTACCGTATTATTAAAAACAAAAAAGTAGCATACTACAATTCAATATTTTTCTTGCTTATTTATAGGTTGATATATATGGACTGTACACTTTATTCAACTATGAAAAACGCATCTGTAGCAGGTATATTCATTGTACTATATCTATTTTTCAAAAAGCAAGTATGTTGAGTTTTTATGCTAACTCTAGATTACTACAAACTTTAGTCCGTTTAATATTTTTGTTAGAAATTTAAGTCGGACACGTATCAAATACTCATATATCCACACATATCTGGCATTCAATAGATAATATAGATTTGAATTTTTCGTCAAAAAGCACCTAGTTAATCTTGATGCTTATTCCCTTTTATACCCCTGTCCACATCAGATTACCCTCTCTCTCTCTCTCTCTCCACATCAGATCAGTATATAACAATATGAGGATTCTACAAGTATCTTCATTAAACTTACTAGCTTTTTTTCTTTTTGGCTGCTTTCTATTATTAGTATATGTTACGTAAGGAAAGATAATCTTTTGTCTCTTTTTTAAAGCTTCATCTCTTACAAAAATTCGATATGATCCTAAGTATTAGATCCACAGCTTGAAATACATAGTTGGTTTCAATTGATGATCCAACAACCAGAACTTCCAAAACAGCTTAATTTTGCTAAAACAAACCGGATCCATTTATTTCTCCTCTCAATTATAGAGTCTTTCTTTCTTTCATGGTTATGGTCTTTTCTGTTTCGCGTTGTGATTAATTATAGCATAACCCTGTTCACGTAATCAAATTACAGAGAAGAAGAAAATCATTTTAGCTACAGAAAGCAGTTTTATACTGTAGGGGGAGAAAACACGTATGAATCTTAGGAGAAGTACCTCAAGAGTGGAGATTACGATGCCACGCTTTCTTCGACGTCAACGCCTATATCTGTGGAGGGTGGAGACAGGAGAAAGAGCAGTTATAAAGCAGAGAAAATGAAACTGGACAATCTTGTCCAGGTCGAAGTATAATGTCCAATAAGCTATCCAACTATCCTTGTTGGTTTGTATTGAAATTACAACACTGTCCTTTCTCCAAATGCTTTTGCTTTCGTCTTCGACCAAGTTATCAAGAAATATTAAAATTTATAAACAATTATATTAGCTACGTAATTTATTCTAAAAAAGACACCCACAGAAATAAAAACGCACATCAATAAACGATGAGGCAACATAATGCTGCACCTCATGGACAAAGTTATTAAACATTTCTCATGTCAAGAAAAATAATTAGAGCACTTTTCTCCTACAATAAATCAGCTAATATTACTTGCATGTCCTATGATTATAAATTAATGTACAAGGATACTCTCTATTAGTTCTAATATGATACAATGGAATATCATATATCATATAAACAAAACTATCTCTAACATTTATCTATGGATTTTTATGGGTCACCACGAACTCCAAAAGTTTGATCCAGTTTTGGGAGCTTCCAGAGTGAAATATCACCATAAGCATTAATTTGCTTCACGTCCACACAGCTTGTAGATTTCAAAACCTGTAAATTGTTAAGAACAATATTACATGTCATACAAAACATCACTCAAAAAAATAAAAACAGTTTCTTTTTGACAAAGCGCATCCCTTAAACTTTTGTTTTATGTGAGAGCTGACACCACCTTCCCCCCAACACACACACAAAACAAAACAATAATAGTATTTGCTTTCCTCTGAGGAGGGGTGGATCCATCAGAAAACAGCATTACAGAGAACATACTAAAAAAACAGTCAAATTCAAGGCAAAATCATTTCATGAACAACTGCAGTCCTATATTAAATTAAGAACATTCTCTGATACTTCTCAATCTGATTTTCCTCTATCAACAACCAGCAAACCAATCAAGCATCATCACAACACATTATACAGATGGCAATAATATACTGCAACATATACATCTAAACCAGCTTGTTTCACATGGCCAAAAATCAATTAAATAATTACAAGGGTCAATTTATTTCGCTATTTTTATTTTTATTTTTGGTACTACAGCAAAAAGAAACTAGAAACTACACCAGAAAAGTGCGACACGCAGCAAGACCTTCTATATCTTCAACCAGCAACCTGCCACACTCACTGGGAGGAGACAGAAAACCCTTAACTCCCGGACTTATACCATAAGCCCATTTCGCCAACCAGTTGGCCACCCTATTAGCCTCACAAAAGGAATGGACAATCTTATAATCATCTCCATTACCCAGCAAAGACCGAATGGAAGAGAGGATAGGAGCGCATGAATGAAGCTCACCCTCACTAATCAGCCTACCAGCAGTTTGGGAGTCTGTTTCAACAATCACCCTACACAATCCCTCATGAACAGCCCAATCCAACGCAATAAAAATGCCCCACACTTCAGCAAGAAGACTGTTACAGTGTTATATGCAATCTGTTACTTGCAATGGTGTCTATTAAACTTTTTCCAGTTGACTCATAATAAATTCAGGTGGATATTAACAGATTTTCCTCTCCTAAAAGGGCAGAAGTCAACATCATCAATACATACTGGACAGTAGATAAGACCTCAATATTTGCCACAAAAAGAGTTTGTTAATAGCCTAAACATTGTCATAAGCATGGATATGATTTTAAAACTCAAATTTAACGTACCAGTATTTCATAAAATAGCTTCGCACAATCTTTCCTGGTTCGTCTTCCCAAAGTTTGTGAAAAGTTCAATTCCTTCTTTCCTTTTATATTCTGAAAGCTCTTGTGCAAGAGCCTCCCAACTTGCCTGTACATAATTACGGTAGCCAGTTAAAAGCCAACCTTGCAAACAATCCTTTGACTGCTGATATATATTATATATATTCCAAGAGCTAAGAA
Source organism: Cercis canadensis (assembly GCA_003255065.1). Taxonomy (NCBI): domain Eukaryota; kingdom Viridiplantae; phylum Streptophyta; class Magnoliopsida; order Fabales; family Fabaceae; genus Cercis; species Cercis canadensis. Next base: position 102,000 of record QAOA01003736.1, on the reverse strand, counting down.
TAACTCACCTGGTTCGCCCAGACCAACCAACTGCAGTGAAAAGAATCAAATAAACACACCACATTAGGCAGAACATTAAACAAAAATGTTATAACAAGTTAAAAACGAGGATTTGGAAAATTCTTACACATTTCCTGATTCTCTGTTTCACATGAATTTATCTCCTGAGACAGAAATATAATATACAAATGTATACATCAATTAGTTCAGAGTAATTCCAAGAATAAAGAGAAGAGAAGAGAAGCAACCTAACAAGGGCTAATCAATGAAGAAAATAAATACAATGAGGAAGAAAATGGCATTCTGAAAAAGAAATATCAGCCAGATTCACTTACTCTAAATGCTGGACAGGGGCTTTTCTTTTTTTTCTTTTTTTAACTTTTGTGTAAATGGATAGGGACTTCAGTTTGATTCTCAATATCACCATGTTAGAATATTAGACTATTTATCACATTGAGAAAGTGTGTTTAGATAACTATTGATGAAAAAATTTAATGGCTTGACCTAAATGGGCAAGCTTATTTAGGTTATAGGGGCTTATTTGAACCCGTAAGTGCCTACAAATAGTGCATTTGAGGTTAAAAATATAAACTGGAAATGGATTATGTGATGCTTTGTTTTTAAGCCATGTTAAAACTAAAAAAAGACTTATTCAAAATGTACTTGTTATATAAAAACTCAGTTCAATATAGCCTATCCAAAGTGAACCTCAGTCACTGGAGATTATAATAGGTAAGATATCTAAACCACTGATATTTTAATAAAAGGTTATTCAATGAACTTTGTTCTCTAAAGTGTACGGCACACTATAGAAAATCCAAAAACCTAAAAATGAAACAAATAAAATCTTCCTAATAGAATCATGTAGCAAACATGAAAGACAGTTCGTAAGATGACTTGTACAAACAATAGCTGATGCATAGCAGACTACTCAAAAGGACAGACGTTTTATGCTAGAAGAAATTCTAAGTTTATCCTATTATTGTTATTCTTTACCTCATTCATCAGAGTAAGTTCTTCATCCATTTCCAAAGAGTGCTCTTCATATAAACTTGAAGTTCTCACATTGCACTGCAATATGGTTGATGGTAATGTGAATTGTGGGAAAAAAATATTGATGCATTAAAGATACAAAAAACAAAAGTATAAATGTTTACTAAATCAGCAGAAATTTCAAGGTTATTCTGAGATTGTCTTTCTTTACCTCTTTCATCAGATTAAGTTTTTCAATGCACTTTGTTCTCTAAAGTGTAGGGCACACTATAGAAAATCCAAAAACCTAGAAATGACACAAATAAAATCTTCCTAACAGAATCATGTAGCAAACATGAAAGACAGTTCATACGATGACTAGTACAAACAATAACTGATGCATAGCAGACTACTCAAAAGCACAGATGTTGTATGCCAGAAGAAATTCTAAGGTTATTCCATCATTGTTATTCTTTACCTCGTTCATCAGAGTAAGTTCTTCATCCTTTTCCAAAGAGTGCTCTTCATATGAACTTGAAGTTCTCACATTGCACTGCAATATGGTTAGTGGTAATGTGAATTGTGGAAAAAAAATATTGATGCATTAAAGACTACAAAAAAGAAAGTATAAATGTTTTCTAAATCAGCAGAAATTTCAAGGTTATTCCAAGATTGTCTTTCTTTACCTCTTTCATTAGATTAAGTTTTTCATCCTTATGCAAAGATTTCTCTTTCTCTATTCTTTCTTGTGGATTTGAAGGTCTTATATTATCCGAGTTTGCAATTTGAGGGCTTTCTGGGCTCTCAAACGATCTAATTGTTGAGCTTTGAGGAGGGGTTTCTGGAGCAGTGGCCATAGGCTCTGCCCTGCCAACAGTCTGAGCTTCTGACTCATCTAAATTTCCTGGAGTTTCCACTGGCCTGCCAACAGTCTGAGCTTCTGCCTCATCTAAATTTCCTGGAGTTTCCACATTTTCCAAGGATTCTGATATCTTCATTTTGTTTTTGGAGAACAATGATTGAAGTTCTAATGAGTGACCTGCAAAAAGAAAAAGGTTAGTGAAGATAGAAGAATATATAAGCAAAAAATAAATGATAATTGGAAACTCACAAGGCAGCAAAGATTCACAGAAGGCCTCAGGAAGACTGGAAATACGAGATGCTCTCCGTGCAGCAGAAAGATTATGAGGAGATTTTCTGCGTCTGCAAATTAAGTCACTTCCATTGCTTATCCAGTGTTTAAGTACCCTGACATGATTCCATATGCATCAGGTTCAGTGAGTGTTCATTTAGTCAGAGTTCAAAGTATCCCTATGTCAAGGACAGTTCTAACATAATAGAAAGTCCAAATGTAAACTAATGCATTAATTTTCAATATAAGTGGCTTTTCAATTACTAGAAGGTCACATAAGCTACAAATAAAATGAGTGCAAACCAAAATGTGATAGCTTTAAGAAAGCAGGTAAGAAAAGTGAGACATAGGTCGGTTGTAAAACATACATAAACATTTGAAGTCCATCACATTCAAAATGAACATGATGATTTATTATGATCAAATAGCATGGTTGCCATGAGACATCCGTCTAAATCCAGAGTTTCAAATTTATGTTCATCTCTAAATAATGAATTTTAAAAATGAAAACCCCAAGCACCGGTTTTTTTTGTTTATGTTTCATAACTTGATAAGTACCTAAGTCAGTTAAATAAGCAGAATGATAATTTATATAATAGCTTGAACTTGTAGAAACAGAGAAGCTCTATCCTTTGCACCAACCCCGTGGACAAGGAAAAATAGCAAATACCCATTAGATGACTTATATCTCATCAAAAGGCATGACAAAAGTATGCCAAAGTTCAAACGCATGCAAAGCAAGCAAGAAAGAACGATTGAAAAGGTGTGTAAGAAGATATTCTAGATTAACAATCACATACTCATTAGTAAACACTACGTTTTTATCCCAAATGCATTTTCTTTTCCTAGAAAAGCGTGCAAGCTCTGTTGCAGCTGGTGTAGGAATAAGCATAAAGTCTGGTGAAGTGGCACCTGTTATTAACACCCCCACCCCAGTGGGGGGGAAAAAGGAAAGAAAACATTGTTAAGTAGGAGAATGAACAATATAAACTTTAGAAACTCAAATTGAATTGAAGAAATCATTCCAAAAATATTGACATGAAGCAACCATATTAAAACACTATTCTCACAATTGTATTTTAAGGGCTCTACAGAAAAGTGGTGTAAGAACCTGCTTTTGGTCTTGCATCTGAAGCATTTTGAAACTTGAATTCAGGAGTTCCATCGAGATTAACTGACTCTGGCCCAATTGCTTGAAAATTTCCATCTTCAACTGAAACCTTTCCTTGGAAGTCTGATTTGCCTTTGTTCTGATGCTCTTCAACAGGCCCATCAATGTGTTCATCAAGCTCAGCAGCAGAAAATTTATCATGGTCCATGAATTGTTCTTGATATGTATCTTGAAGCCCTTCCTTACTTACTTGTGAGTTACTTGCCTTGTGAACTGCTCCAATTTCCTGATGCATTTTGTTTTCTGACATTGCCATTTCCGTAGCCTGAATCTGCTCTTCATCAATCAAATGAGATTCATTAAATGGTTCATCAAGAACCACAGGTTCCTGCTCTCTCCCATGCAACATACTGATTTCCACGGATTCTTCTTGATAGAGCCTACAGATCTTCTCTATACTTCTTAGATACATTTCATCTTCATATGGTGCAGTTTCTTGAACTGTCATCTCCTCTTCATTAATATGTTGTTCTTGACTAAACACATCATTGGCAGGTTCTTCAACTACAATATCAGTGTTAAGGTCCATTGGTTCCTCCTGAGGGAATAGAGAGTTATGAGATTTCTCCCTGCCTGCTTGTGAGTTAATTGAACTATTTGGTGCACTAAAGTTGAAGTCATTGTCCATTAGGTGAAATCGAATAACACTGCAAGGCATATTACAAAATTAAATAAGTCCAAGGGGGGAGATAAAATTCAAAGATTCAGACAGACATTCAGCTGCAAGTGTGTATATGGGTGTGATAGAATGAAATTTTTTAACTTCTCAGTTAATTAATGAATGAGATACAGTTCACATACTCTTCTGCCATAGGGTTATCAGTAGTGCACGTATTTGGACAGGTTTCAAACTCTTCTGACTTATACTGCAAATCACAAAATCTGAGATATTGAGAATGGGAAGGATCAAGACATAACAAATAAAACAGTTTACAGAGTATTTGAATTCACCGAAACTGTTGTTATGTATAATTAAAATCATCAAGAATGTTTCAATATCCATCATCAAGAAGATTCAGATAATAGTAAATTTATCAAGTTCAGAGTTTAGCTAATAATGACATTGTTAGCTCATGACTACAGCAATAGCAATTGATAACAATATTCAATTTAATTAGGTCACCAGGTCATCCACAGATGATGAAGGTTGAGCCAGGTTGGGCAGGTTATTCCAAACTGATAGGGTTAAGATTATTGCACAATCTTATTAGCATCATGTTTCGTCATTCAATTGACCTCTTAAAAAGAAACTTCAGAAGACTCTAAAGGTTGCACTCAGCATTGGCAAATATATCATAATTATAAATTCTCTCTTTCTTTCTTTAGTTTGTTCCCAATGACACATAATAATTAGTTTGTATAGATCCTATCTGCTCTTGCATAGAGTACAACAGTATTATGCAAATACTATACATATAAGTTTCCCATTTTTCATATAAATCTCATGCCTCAGAGAAATTATTATTAAAAAATTAGATCAAATCTTTTCTGCCTCTATTTTCACTTGGATATTTCTAAAATGGAGGTCTATATCTATGACCAAAAAAAGGAAATATAAGACAATAAATTGAAAAACTATGAGGTGGCCCACACTCACTGGTCCAATATGTGGAATACACAGAGAAGAAAAAGTATGTAATAAGAATGCAATATACGGAATACCAAAAAGGATAAGGAGGAAAAAGAAACAAATAAGAAAGCCGATAAAGATAATTACATCTAGATATTAAAGAAAAAAAAATCAAGTAATTACCAACTAAAGATGCCATGAAGACAATCTTGAAGAACATACATACATTTGCAAAAGTGAACGTAAAAGTAGATCCTTACCAGATTCTTTAGTCAATACCATTTTCATTAATAATGAAAAAAGTGGACATTTAGTCAAACAAGACAACCAAGTGATAATTACTAATTCTTAAGATGTTGTTGGATCTAAATATTTTTGGAATTACGTTAAAGAAGCTTTTTCTGGAATTATAGTATTTTGCATGTATTTTATACATACTTGCACAGGGAAATTTGTTAATTTGACAATTCATCCTACAACTAGCATGCAAATGAATGGCATTGATCTGATAGAAGTGGACTGAGAACAAATTGGTGAAAACAAACAAAACATACACGCTTGAGTTATCAAAAAGGAAGGAACTTATTCATGTTAAGCTCAAAAGACTTGTCCAACTTTAAACATTCCTGTGTAAAACCTAGCAAGAACAATGTAACACATACCTTGTCTAAAGAAAACTGTGCAATCCCCTCATTTTTCCAGAAAACATCTGTTTCGTGCCATACCATATGGCAAAACAATAGATTATGATTAAATTTACTATGAACCATGAAGAGAAAATTGTGAATCAATTTGAAGTACCTTTCAGGGTGATTTCTTCTCTGGGAGCAATGTTACCTCTGAATTAAGAAAAGAAAAATTATAAGATGTTCAACCCAAAAAAAAAGAAAACTTATTTCCAGCCCAATCTTACTTCTAAAACTATTAATAGCTTACATAGCAACATCTTCAAGTATATCTAGATCAAAAGCATCAAGCTCAAATTTGTCCGGTAGAGTAATATGCATACGCAAGGTCTCCATACGTGCATTGTTTTTCGTATTAACCACAAATTTCTTGATTGCAGAGAGCACCTTGTTACAGTCATCAAACAGATATTCAACCTTTTTGGAATATATCCTCACAACACCAAGAAGAAGATAGGCCAGTACTCTATATGTAACAGCATTTATTTCATCTTGCAAAATCTTATCTGCAGAAGGCAATGGAATGAAAACAATAATAATAATAGGAAATAGTTACTTACAAAAATTCAAATCTAGCTTACAAGAATGATCCTAACCAGCATTAGTAATATAATTTTTATCTGTAACATGAAAATGTACCAAAAGCGATTTAATAGGTAAATAGTATATAACTGATAAGCACAATACAGTTTAATCAACCAAAGCAACTCTTATTATCACTATCATGAAGGACATTTATGATTGAACCATACTAAACTCCTTTGTAATTTCTCTTTCAAACACAATTAATTATTAGAAGATCATCCTCCATTTCCTCACATTCTAGTTTTAGGAATGCTCATCATACAAAATACTCATTTAGTAGCTCTAATTGAAGAGTTAAGACATAATTTAGAAATGGATCTTTGCCAGAGCATAACATAATTTAGAAATTATTAATTAATTTTGCAAGAGTAAATTTGATTAATTCATATAAGTACTATCCTTAATCTTGAAACCATGAAACAGAATATAAAATTTGATTCAGAGTCTGATTCCAAACATTAAGCTTTCTATAGTCACAAATTTGGTCTTATTTCATCTATTTATAAACCATTCATAACACTGACATATATATTTATCACCAATGTCACCAACAACGCTGCCATTCTCACTACCATCATGATAGCGGCACTGAAGAAATTCCAGCAGCATTAAAAAGGGGAGGAAGTGACTCAATGAACAAGAATAAGAGCTCAAAACCAACTAGAATGACTAAGAGGCCCAGTGGATGGGATGAGTATATTCACTAGATATATGGTTATGCTGATGAATGGGGATATAGAAATATCAGATTGTTGGTTGAGTTAGTTTTTTTGCCGTGAATTCAGGGAAGGGAATATCCATGTGATCTATAAATATTGTAGTGGCAGGCAATGAAAAGGAGAGAAATACATTATAATTTTTTTCTTCCTTTATCTCTTCTTACCTGGAGGTTCCTTGCCTCGAACAAGGCTTTCTTCCCTAACACATCATCACCACCAATTTCCCTCCTTAGCCCATCACCTGGTGCGCTGCCTATGCCACAGCCAACCGTGGTGCCACCAGTAGTTGCAAGTTGCAACTGATACTGTCATACTAATCCACATGAAGCATGTTCTTAATTGCTCTTCTACTGTGTAAAACTCCATATTCATAGGGTAGCAGATGATACCAGTATTTTCTCAGCAACAAAAACTAACTATTCCATGAACTATCATTTCTTCATGCATATAACAACTATCCTAATGACCAGCACACTTAACTGTGAGGCAAATCTATAGATTGACCTAAAACCAACCAGGCAGGTGCCATTCAGACTGATATTTTTCATACTTAATCTTTTTCTAACCTCTCCCTTCCAACTGGTTCTTTTTCCAGCTTGTTTTGCCGAGGTGAGGCTCATCCATCAGCTCCTAATAAAGTTGCATTCATGTCCAATAACTTGACATTTTAAGAGGATTTAAGCCATTATCATGGTGACTGGCTCAAATCATAATCCATACTACATAATAATATATTAATAATCACTTAGAAATGTGAGCACTAAAGTTTCATCATCTCCTATAACCATACCATCTACCAACTTTACACATCAATATCAGTGCAGAGACCACAATCTGATGATCAGAAATAATTGCTAGAACTCAGTTCTAATAATTAATGCTCTATCAAACGCAAAGTGCAGTATCTAAAGATCATAAAGCTATCTTAAACTTTAAAGTCGTATAACACCCAAAACAGACTAAGATAATATGAGTTCACTAATAGACTTTCTATACCTAACTTCTTTACCTTCTTCACCTTTGACATCCATTACCAGTTTACCACCCATTATTTATAATATTTATATCAGTAATTCTAGATGCACAAGAAGTAAACATAGTTTCTGACAGAACCCTCACAAGGCACTTTACAAATCAGACCAATAGATAAAATTGTATATAAAACTTGTGCACTGGAAGGCAAGAGCTCCTTTAAATAAGAAGTAGACTGTCTTTTTACAATATATGTTATTATAGACACAGAGCAGAGTAGCCCTCTCAAATTTTTCTTGTGAATGACAAAAGCTGTTTATCTGGAAATAATCATAACCAAGCTATAAAAGTTACAATTAGGGTAAATTTGATATGGGGGTAAAGGCTGGTAAATCTTAAGGGAGTAACTTTATCTCTACCCCGACACCAAACTCACCCTATTTGAACTTTGATCATTAAGCCAAAAGAATGCATGCAAAAGTGCACATACAGTAAATTTACAATCCACCTCCATGGCCGAAATTGTTTTTATTTGTTTCCATTTTTCTTATTTCTCTTTGAAGAGGACCAACCAATGAAACCCTAGCATCTTTTCCTTAACATTTACCTAGACCATTCTGCTACACCAGAGGGTATCTGGAGAGATAAATAAATAGCTTGGTAGCCAACACAACAAAGAATGTATGTGGCTGTGCCTTTCAGGTTGATTTTACTGCGAGGAGCGAACCCAGTACCACTTTATAAACATGAAAACTAAAAAAATATGTCTTTGAAAACCAGATAGATATAGGGCTGAAAAGCTATATCAGCAATTTAGCGGCAAATTCCATCTAAAAGAAAACCCTTTATTGACCAATTTCTTATACTACTTATAAACACCGAAAAATATAAATAAACACAAAATCGCAGAACACAATGTCCCCACTCACCATAGGTGCGTGTTTATCTACAAAAATAAATAGTGACGCACACAAAAGCAACAAGAAAAAGAAAAACTTTTGCTTCCTTCTTAAGCGATAATGAGAAAAACCAACTAAAATCTGTAAGCATTAGCAATGAAATGCCAGAAAAGCTTCGATTTTTACAGCAAACATTTTATCATAGCTCATTTTTTTGCAAAAGCCATATCATGATCAGAAAACAAGGAAAAGGTTGGGGGGGAAAGCGGGTTGAAAGTTTTGGGAAGAAGATAGAGAATAGTAGACGAACCAACAGAGGTGGGAATGTCTGTCTCTTTGACCTGAGATTTTTTGAGCCTTTTCAAACAGTAAGCTGCAACCCATATGGCGCCTAAAGGACCTTTACTTGAAAGAAGAGTCCGAGAGCTGAACATGCCTATCTTTTGCTTCTCTACCTTTCCCTCTCTGTTTTCTGAGTTCGAATTTGAAAAATATAGAGAGAAAGCTTCTGCATCAATGGAATGCAGAGAGTTGAGAAACGGTCGACTAGAGTAGAGTGACCAGGAAGCCTCAGAAAAGACAACAAATGCTATGTGTATATATACACACAAGTTTTTGGTGTGAGAAACGGGTTGGTAATTTTTTATTTTTATGTTTTTGGTAATAATAAGGAAATCTCAAACCAAGGAAGAAAACCTTCTCATTCCGTATTAATGAATTTTACAGCTATGCTATTTTGGATGTGAAAGCAACGAATAAAGAAAGATATACCAATTATACCAACAAATAAATAAAAACAACAAAAATACCAAACACAACTAACAGATCAAGTGATCATGTTTATGTAGCTAACTTTTAAAATTATAGAAGTTCTTAAGATTCAGAATTAAATTTTGTTATGCTTGCTTTTGATAATTGTGATGTTATTATAATAATATTATTTATGACTTAAATGTTTACTTTTTTTATATGAATTTTTAAAAAATATATATATAAAATAAATATTGTATGTGTGAAAAAAAAAACTATTAATAAGTAATGACCTTCCTAATATTATTTCTTGGACGGTTGGTAGATGTTTATTGTGTACTGTCATATTACCGTAGTTGCATAAGTGGGATTTTTTATTTTGTTTGAAAAAAAAAATACTATTCCTAAGGCAATATTTCAATAGTCGATTGCTTAGCCTTTTATATTCAAAATGGGATAAAGTTAGTTTTTAAGTTGTCACCTTGTTGTTTAAAGTATTAAGTTATCTAAGTTAATTCTTTAGCACATTACTTCTTTGAATCATTTTTTTGTGTAGAAGGTAAAGGATCTAACTCCACAGGGTAAATTCATAAGATTAATTTGTTTTACAACTTAGTTACATGGTTTATTAATAAACAAAAAGTGCTCTAAAATTTTGAAGCATGACAGAATTTTTTTGTTTTTGTTTTAAATATAAGGATATTTTTAAGTCAATTTTCGTGCATTAAAATTAAGTCTTTATTTAAAGAATTTTAAGGACACGCTCTTTACATTGGCGTAATGCATTCAAATAAATAATTTGAGAGAAAATAATTAACTAAGTGTACGCCATTCACATATTTTTTCTGTTAATTTTAGGGGCAAGTAACACTTTTTAAACTATAATGTGACAATTTAAAAATTGACCTCCAAACTATCTAGCTATTTCCCCTTTGCGTGGGTTTTTTTGTTTTCTTTCTAAGTTCAGCATCACCACAATTTTTCTGTGGTTCTTTCTCTTTTTAATTTGGTGGTTACACGTTGCTAATATTTTTTTTATGCTTTTTATTCCGTTTGGATGGTTTAGAAAGAACCAATGAATGAAAATTTTAAATGGGAAATTACTTTTTTTTTTTTCTTTATGACTTCAAATGAGGAATTACTTTCTCTTTGGGAATAAATAATGAAGGAAAATAAAATAAAAATAATAAAAAATATATATACATAATCTCTCTGGTGATACATGTATCTAGTGTATATTATGTGTAGATTTATTTATAAATTATTTATCTTTTATCAATTTAAATGATTTATCTTAAAATCATATTTTTCATAATTACTCTTTTTAAACTCATTTCTTACATTTTTCATATTTCTCAAACAAAACCAAACTAAAAATCATGCATCTAGCATATATTATATATTATATATAGATTTGTTTTTTCATTATTTCTTTTAAATCATTCTTTCTATTTTACTCCTCTTAAAATTATTTTTTCCATTTGTACTCTTTCCAATCCAAACAAAAGCAGGCTCGAAATCATATCCATCCTTCAAAAATACATATTCGTGAATGCAATAACTCAGCTGATAATGTGTAAAACTTTATTAATTTGATTATATTTTTCACTGACTAAGAAGCGGTGGAAATGGACAATTTTGGTAATATGTAAACCAAAAAAGTGAAAAAAAATAGTCAATTTTCTCGCAGTAACAAGTCAGTTAGGGTATACGAATGATGTAGCATTAGCACACAGTAAAAAAACATGGCAAGAATAAAATTGCCAGAATTATCTTTTCACTGTGTCTGTATCCAATAAAAGAAACCCCACTTCAAGAAATGAAAAAAGTAAAGTAAATTATTTAATACTACCAATAATATTAATACAATGAGAAAAACTAATTTTTAAGATAATTTGTATCCATATGTCTATTAAATGAAATAAATAATACAAATTATTTCAATGCTCAACTCCTCCATTGCATATATGATATAATAAAAATAACAAAAATTAAGAAAACAGTAAAAAACTATTTTAAAAGTCTAAAATTTAAAATAAAATATCATAAAATATGAAAAAATAAAAATTTGAAGTATGTATTTGCCATATTATAAAAAATTTATAAAATACTTCTCAGCATTATATAAATATTGTATTTGTATATATAATTATTATATTTGAATATAAAAAAATAAAAAATAATTACATAAGATAAATTATTTAAATATATTTAATTTTTTTAATTTTAAAAATTAGAATAAACTCAAAATTATTTTAGTTGTAAACTTAAAAAGTGAATTGTGTGTTTTCTAATATAAACACACGTAATACAAATGATAAAAAAGAAATTTACAAATTTAAAATTAAAATTTTAAATATTAATATTTTATATCTCTAATTAAACATTTTAATTTTATATCTTTAATTACAAAAATTAATTTTATATCTCCAATAAAAAAAATTGCTACCTGTTTGGTAAACGGGCAACGTGTCACCGTAGTGAAGCATGGACGAAAATGACCGAGGACGAGAAGAATCCTAAATTTTACCAGCATGACGTCATCAAGCAAGAAAACAACAAAAACATTTGCTCGGTTCCTCGGACACCGGGCCGGAATCGTAGTTGCTCCCTCAGACCGCTCCGTGCTTTTTCGCGGCTTTTTGACACAAATATTACATTGTGTAAAAGTATTTACCTAAATATTACAAGTTTCAAATTATTTACACAAATATTACACTTTTTAAAAATTCAAAAATTAAAAAAAAAAATTTCGAACACGTGGGACCCACTGGACACGCTGTGAGGCCAACGGCGTGTTCCAATAAGTCAAAATTCGTCACGGGGCCCACAACTCTGGAACAATAGATGAATTTTGGCCTATTAGGACACGCTGTGAGGCCCACGGCGTGTCCGGTAGGACCCACATGTTTGAAAATCTTTTTTTTTTTAATTTTTGAATTTTTAAAAAGTATAATATTTGTGTAAATAGTTTAAAAGTTGTAATATTTAAGTAAATACTTTTGCAGAATGTAATATTTGTGTCAAAAGGCCGCTTTTTCGCTCCAAATCCTACCCACTAAGTAATTTATTAATTTAACTAATTTTGCACAAAAAAGTATGCTAAGCCATAGCAACGTTAGTAGGCAATTAAGTAATGAGTCTCTTTGAAGTTTGAACCCCCAAAAAAAAAAAAAATGTAATTAAAGAATTTCTACGACAAACACCAGCTAGGAGTGGTGATTCTACCTTTCTTTTACTTTTTTTTTTCTTTGTGTTTTGTTTGGTTATTTGACTTAAATGTTATATTTTAATAATTTATTTAATTAATTATTGTGAGTTTAAAATAATTTATTATAATATTACAATTTTTTTTATTTAAAATAAATATCAACAAGTAGAGCTACCAAACACAGGATACATCGCATAATATGTGACATGTTTGATGAGCCCCACTATCTATTCACACAATAGAAAAACATGTTATATAGTGTGTAACATGTTCGATGAGTCTCATATGTTAATATTTATTTTTTATTTTAAATAAAAAAGTATAATATTAAAATAAATAAATTTAAAATTATAATAATAAAATAAATAAATTATTAAAATATAATATTTAAATAAAAAAATAAGATTGACTATGGATACGAGTCATAGCACATGGTTTTATAAAACTGTACGATTTTTCATATCTAAGTAAAGCAAGTTTTACATGAAGACTTAGCATGTTCTTCGATATGGGTAGGAGAAGAACCCGACTCGGTATTCTTCGAAAAATAGAGAAATACCGATCGTCTCCTTTTGGCTAAGAGTGACAAAAATAAAAGCTCACATACAATTGGGAAGACTCAAGCAAGACAGTATTATTATCTCGAACCATATAGTTTTCTCCCTCTTTATTATTGGACATTGTTAAAACACCATCGCTAGTTTTATGATAAGCAGCATCATGTGAACGAGAAATATAAAACTGCTACCTGCAGTGAATGTGGCAGTTCAAAGAGTAAGACAGTGGGAGCTAAATTAAATACTAAAGAGCATCCATGAGTTAACAAGCTATGACTCCATATGATTTAATGGGAATGAGATCATTATTAAAATTATATTTGCCGCTTTGCCTTCACCACATTTAGTATTAATATACAATACAGTTGACTAAGACGGGAATCAAGGAAATGCAATGGCAACACATTCTGCACAGACGAGAATAGCCTCATTTCCATGAGTTAGAAGCAGAATAACGTTGACTCATGTCATCTCATGCATCCCCTAATCGCCCATATTAAATATCAAGTGATAAGTTGATGTATGAACACGGAAACAATCATATATACATTTAAAACACTGGTAATTGGCAAATAGAGCTGACCACGGTTGTTCATGTCAGAAGCCCTAATATCCATTTTGGTTTGACAAGTTGAACATGCTCCAAAATCACTCCAGAACTTGAGCAATGATCAAAAGCACCCTTAGCCTCCAATGCAGCATCATGGGCATGAGAAAAATTTCCCCAAAGCTACTGATGGACTATGATTCCAGTATAAGCATGACTTTTCAGATGACTTGGCGGTTGTACTGACATAATGGTCCAAATAAATCACCAAGTTAAGCATCTTTTAATCTAAAACATAGCCCAAAATCCTCATTTTTCATTATCTGATTGAACACCTTTGCTGCTATTGCTAGAATCCTGGTCGACTTGCATTTTCTTTATTTTCTTTTCCAAGGCCTTATCAAAGTTACTAATTGACAGCGATAAAACCTGGTTCAGCAGTAACCTCACCCCAGATGCTTTTATACGTGCATATCTCGGTTTAATCCTCTCTTCTAAACTGTAACCAAAAAATTGAGGGAATTTAACGAGCTCCGATTTTGGGTAATCCATGGTCAGAAAGAACTCCCATTTTGGAATCAAATTCTCTGACAAGCTAAATGTATACAATGCTCCATATCTTGAAATCATGGTCCCAACTTCCTCCAAAGTGTATCCTCTCTCCAAGAAAAATTCTGTTATGGGCTTTAGATTGGCCTCAATGCTAAGGCCAAAATTCTGTGGGCATCGGAAGAGAAGAATGCCAACATCAACCCCCAAGGAACGGAAGTAGCTAGCTGTGGGGCGTAGATTGCCCTCTACACTGTAACTAATAATACTGGGGCAGCGAGTTAAAATCTTCCCTATGCTCTCTTCTGAGAGGCCCATTTCATAGAGAAAATCTATACTAGCCTTCACCTTCTGCCTGCTGTAAGTTAGAAGAGCTGGAAAGCGGTAGATCACCTTTGCCCATTGTTTCTTGTCGACACCCAATGTTTCTAAGAACTTCATGGTGGGTTTAAGATTTTCAGAGAGACTGATCCCACATAATTGAGGCCTTTTAGTCAGGATGGTGGAAATGTCTTCTTTTGGCACTCCAAGTTCAAGAAAAAACTCAACCACTGGCTTAATTTTCCCTTCCAAGCTATAGTATACAAAACATGGGAATCTTCGGGTAATACTTTTGATCTGCTCAATATCCATGCCAAGCTCCATGAGATAGACAATATGAGGGCGAAGCTTTCCAGCTGGGTCTATTTCGCTCACTCGAGACATGGCTTTCAGCTTCTTAGAGTCCAACGCTGCACTAGGGGGAGAAATAGGCAAAGCTGGCTTTTCGTTAACAGGTGGGTTTGGATAGTTCTCCACTACATCCACCAGAATGTCTCCATGCTCTTCAAGAAGGGATTCAAGATAGGGAATGAAAGCATCCCTAATTTCAAGTGTTGTAAGTTCTCTTCCTGTTTATGTCAAATAGACTTTGATTAGTACAATCCAATGTAGAAAAAGCTATGAAAGAGAAGTAGTGTTGTAATCGAACCTACTAGATACCGAGATTTATGTTTAGAATGAAGCCTTGAGAGAAGGTGATCAATAAAAAGGTCTGACTTGTTGATGGTCCTTGCAGCAACTGCATTGCTCAAACCTTGTTTCTTAAAAAACAAGGTTAATACAGCCTTTGCTTCTTCCTTTTCTGCTGCTAACAAGGTTGGAGGCATCACTTTTAAGTTGATTGACCCATCTGTGACAGAAAAAATGAAGTGGAAGATCTATGCTTATTAGGATAGTAATGAAACCTTACCACACTTGGAATGTCAAAAAATAAACGCTTACCAGATTTTGCCTGGCAAAAGAAAAGCTTTGGAGGAAGAGGAAGTTGAGTCCTGATGTAAAACAAATGAGAGGCAAAAAAAAAAAAAAAAATCAAACTTCCATAATGCATGACACACAAACAAAAATGGAAAATTTAAATACAGACAAACAAATAGTAAAATGGTATAGTCTTATGCTATTTAGACACTTCAGTATTTGGGATTTGGCTATGGTTTCACAAAGACAAACAATTGGCTTCAACAGTCGCAGACACTACATCGGGGGACAAGATTCTAAACCTTTATTTAGGTGTATTTGGCTTGCATTACATCACATCCTTTCTAGTGAGCATCAGTTTCATATATATTCTGGCTATATGTTGTTGAGCATGTTTCCGTATCAACTAAGCATTAAGACAATAAATTATGGGACATGGTATTCAAGCATCACTGTATGCGAGGTCCTCACAACCTCTATTCTAATTGTAGAATGCTTGCTTTCAGCTTAGGATTATATGCAGGAATTCACTTGAGCGAGCGTTTATTATAATATAAGTGAAGCTTGATAAACATTTTGTGTGGATTATCTGCAATTAGCATAAGGTTTGGGACAAAGAGATTAATGGCATACTAGCAGGAAGCAGCAAGCACCAGGTAACTGACATAAACACCAAATCAATAGAGGCATTATGAACTTTCCTTAACATTGATGGTCTTCTTCTATTATTCACAGAAATTTATCTCAAAATCCTTCCAAAACATTCCACTAAGTAATCTATACATCATTTTCTTCAACCACACAAAAAATCAGAGACCCATTTTGTAGGCTTAAGCAGCTTAAACCATTCTCGTTACACATTCCAACTGAAGAATGGTATAATTCTTCTTTTCTATTTGTTGAACTATCCATGATATTTAAACTGATAGTTTTTTTTTGTTACCTCTTCTAGTGGATATAATAGAATTTCGTAATCGAAAGATCAACGCAAATAAGGAAACAAACTAGACGCGTGCAAGGAATTTTGTAAATATAGAAGACATTGATGGATGAAAATAGGGATAAGAGTGAGAAAAAAAAGTACCTTGTGGTGGTGGTGGTGAAGAATCTTGTCAAAGAGGAGTGCTCGGCGGGGTGGATTGCAGGGAAAGTCTTCATCATTGTAGCTTTTGTGAGTAAGGGGTTCAACTTATGGAGGCTGAGAAAATATCTACGCGGCGGAAAAGAGGCACGCTCCGTCACGGAGATTTCGTAAATGAAGGTTCCTTCTATCGCTGTAGTCTGTAGAGAAATGGACATAGATAAGAGAGGCGAGTAGTGAAAGGGGATTTGTTTTATCCTCTGTTTAAGACTGTAACCTTTTCTTTGTTTTTTTGAGCTCTCCTCTGGAACACTGTAACCAAATAAAAAAGAGTGGGACCCTCAATAATGAGCTCCTCGGTTCTCTCTCCGCCCTCTTACTCCTTGATATTTTTCAACTAAAATATAATTACGCAATTTTTTTTAGATATTTATGTGATTTGTTATATTATATAAAAATAATTAATATAAAAATAATATATATATATATATAAAATAATTATTTTTAAATTTATTTAAAAAATAAAATAAATTATATTTTATATTTAATAAAATATAAAAATTACGTATACTTAATATATCAATAAGGAGCTTTTAAGATAGGACTAGATCCAAGCACTACATCAATTAAAAATTTGACCTCTCTTTCAAGCAGGAGACTATTAAACTCTTTAAAAAATACTTCTGGATAATCTCTGACAATAGATATTTTATCTATTCCGTCTTCTACTTTAGCTTGCAGAGAAAATAAAACTAAGAACCCTTGACAACCCTTCCTAAGACATCTCTCAGCCTGGGTAGTAGTTAAACAAATACATTCAACAGAAGGTTTAGGATCGAAAATACAAACAGGTAAAGAAACAGTTTTTTTGGCACAATCAATAATAGCATTATTGTCAAACAACCAATCCATTCCAACTACTACATCAAGATCACGCAAAGGAAGACGAATAAGATCAAGGGTAGTACATCTATTATCAAACTGAACAATACAATTAACACAAACATCAAAAGTGAGCACATGATTCCCAATAGGAGTAGATACAGATAAATCATATGGCAAGGTATCAATCTTTAATCCCAAACTCCTAACAAAGTCATATGAAATAAAAGAATGTGTCGCACCCAAATCAAACAATGCACTTACAAGTTTATCATTAATCATGAATACACTATTCAATAAAAAACCACTATTCATTTAGCTGAATTTGCTTATAATAATAGTTATCATTAGAGTATCCAGATGACTCCATTTGAAGCTTTATATGGAAGGAAATGTAGATCACCTTTGTGTTGGGTGGAACTAGGAGAAAGAAGCTTACTAGGACCAAATTTGGTTGATCAGACCACCAGGCACATAAAACTCATAAGGAGAGAGACTACTAAGTGCTCAAAGTAGATAAAAGAGCTATGCAGATACAAGAATAAGACCTCTAGAGTTTGAAGTTGATAACCATGTATTTCTTAAGGTAACTCCAGTCAAGGGAGTGGTGTGATCTTTGAAATTTAAAAAGCTTAATCCTAGATATATTGGTCCTTTCCAAATCATCGGTCGAGTTGGGCTTGTTGCATATAGACTTGCTCTTCCTCCAAATCTTTCTCAACTTCATGATGTCTTCCATGTATCCTAGCTAAAGAAATACTACCCAGACCCTACTCATGTCATTGAACATGAAATAATGCATTTGCAAAAAAATTTATCTTATGCACTAGAACTAGAAAGGATCATATGATATGATATATTTATATAATATTATAAATTTTTTGTATAATTATACGTTGACAAAAAACATACAAAAATTACGCTTATACTGGAAAGAGTGTAATGCTGTTTTCTTTCTTTTTACGTACAAATCCTGCAGTACATGGCCAGAGAGAGTCACCTTTTTATAAATAATGGAGGATAAAATTAAAGCATACTTTATTTTTTCTAGCTAAATGGGGACGATCGTATTTAAATTTTAAAGGTGTGATCCTCATTCATCTTTATTTATCTTAGCAGAGGTAAAAGTAATGATTTTTTGTTATAAATAATTTGTTTTGGTGTCATTTATCGTTGAGATGCAATAATTGATATTATAGTGTTTGGCCACAACATGGTGTAGGTAAAAATTTAGTTAAGCAAATTTTATTAAATTATAATTTTTTCTCAAAGTTTAGATAATTATAAAATTAGCCCTAAAAGTTAAGATAATTATAAAATTATCCCAAATGAATCATAAACCTTAAATCATAAACTCTAAATCTTAAAAAATAAATCATAAACCTCAAAAACAAACTAAAATGGATTGAGGTTGATTTGTAAATAATGAAAAAAAATGTGTGGGGCATTATTTTATAATTAGCATAACTTCATCAACAATCACAAAATTTCAACATAATTATGTGTTATATTTGTAATAAGTCAAATTACTAATTATACAAGTAACCAACAAATTTGCTGACATCACTCAACCAATCAGCAACTGCCACATGTCACTATCAGTTATTGCATTTCAGCAACAAGTGGTATTTTAATTGTTTCCTTTGTATTTTCCTATTTATTCTCATTGTTTATAATTAATAATTTTGTTTTTATACCAATTCTATGTATCCATTATAAATTCATAAAAGAATGGAATAGGTTATCATTCTACTTTTGATTCAAACCGAATGACTAAAACATTAATAATCATCCACATTTAATACATTTCATTCATAAATATGTATTTTTCATTTTTTTAAATGATGTGTCCATTATAATTTTTAATTATATACAATTTGTATTTTATAGTGAGCACACATCATAATTAGTACAAGAAACTCTCAAAAAACTTGAGGTATTGGATTCAAATTTCTATCCACTACATTCTCAACTAAAAACTCAAATTTTATTTAAATATAGTATGAAATAATAATAAAAAAACTTATGAGAATTCTCTCCAAGCCAAAGCATTAAAATTGGTTATTTGCTTCATATAAAAAATTCGGTTATTTTATTTATTTAAATTTAAATTAATATTATGACATACATTAGTAATTTGGTATTTATAATAAAATATTTATTTAAAAATAATTAAAATTGACAGAAATAAATATTATAAGCATTTAATAATCTTAAATACTTTTTATTTATTATTTTATTTTACATATTACATTTTTCTTGCTGAAAAAAAGATGTATTATTTATTTCCATAAAAAGAATACATTTTATATATTTTTGTTTTGCTGTGACAAGAATACGTTTTATATTGAAGCAATTGCCTCTGTAAGTGGGGTGCTGGTGCTACAGTGCCACGAGTTTATTCGGGATGACGGTCCGGTGGATTCTTCCGTGCCGATTCCTCAGTAGAAACCCTGGAGTTAGTTTCAACTTTCAAGGGTTTATCAGACTAAAACCCTTAGTAGAAGAAGAACTTCATTTCTCACGAAGAAGAAAAAACGGAGCATGAAATTGAAACCATAGAATAAGAGTGATGGCTTCCTACATTAGACGGGCATTCTCGTACCGAAACTTCCTTCTCCTTCGAAGCTCTGCCCTCCATGCTCGTGATCTCTCGCGCATCATTGAATCTCCCATTAACATCTCCAACGCCGACGCCACTAGGGTTTTCAGTCTTCCGCCGTCTAATTTTCTGTTAGAGACTCGCAGAGCCTTCGCCAAAGGACGCAAGTCAAGTACTACTTCTTTCTATCTATGCTTCAAAGCATAGACACCTAGAGACATTTTCTTCATTTTTTGATGATTTATATTTTGCATTCATTTATGGGGAGAAATCAAATATGCGCACATTTTTTATTTTTGTTTTCTCTTGAAGTAATCTGAATATGGTAATCAAATCATATCTGCGATATTGGGTCTCTGAATTTTGGCGTTAGGACTAATTTGATTTGCAGCGTTGTATTGATTTTGGGGAAAGGAACTCTGTGTACAGTTTTAAGCAAAGCTTTAAGCATCCTGCACAGAAAAGATTTAACAACATTTGCAGACGTATCTGTTTTTCTGGTTGCAACCAGCAAGCAAGCTCCTAGCAGTTATTATTCAAAGTTGATCTGAGATTTAGCTTGTTAAAAGACATGGATGAGCTTGCCCAAACATATTTCTTTTGCTGAATAATCAGAGTTTGCAAAACAGATGTGATTTTTCAAGTAATTTAAAATTATTATAATTGTCATTTGTTTTTAGTTGTCCTAATTTCATACATTTCAGAGGATGAAGCATCTGTTGGTACAATTGAAGTTCCACCTGATGTTGGACCCACTATTAAGGCAAATGCTCTCTCACTGATGGAGGCAGCAATGGCTGCATTATCAACAGAACTAACCAAGCTACGAACAGGAAGGGCATCTCCAGGTATATTGCTGGGTGCCATCGTTGTTTTTAACCATTTCTTTTTGAATTTGTAATAGGTGGCTAGTACTCATGATGAAACATCTCCACAGGAATGCTTGACCATATTATTGTAGAAACTGGTGGTGTAAAGTTGCCTTTGAATCGGATTGCTGTTGTTTCAGTCATAGATTCGAAAACCTTATCTGTAAATCCTTATGATCCGCAGGTATTTTCCTGAAACAGATCTATATACATTTATCACATTCTCCCTCACTAATGTTTTGTCTGCACCTATTCCTGTTATAGTTTTCTTTTTCTATCTTCAGTAGTTTGGATCTAACTTGTGGATCTAGTTCTCAAGATGAATATCTTTCTATATCATGTGCTTTAAGGGAACAAATATTGATTATTAAGCTGCCATAACACTTTGTATGATGACCCTCTTTTTGCTCCAGGTTTAATTATTTATTTGTAAATTGTACTTGTCATCAACATCCTTAGGAAATAAAGTTTATATTTTTGTAGTGTGCTAATTACTAAATTAGTAATATATTTGATTATAATTAACTTCTGCAGGCAATTAAACAATTAGAGAATGCTATTGTTTCATCTCCATTGGGGTTAAATCCTAAAGTGGATGGTGAAAGACTGATTGCTGTTATTCCGCCGTAAGTGCTTATTCCTCTTAAGCTCATAGTTACCAGTGACTGTCTGAATAAAGTTTATTTTGATATTCTGGCTACTAAAAAACTTGACTTCTATTCTCATTTTCAATGAACTGATTTATTTCTCTACCATACAATGAGCAGATTGACCAAAGAGCATATGCAGGTAAACTCATTATAGTTATTCCATTTAATTATGTTTTATGCTTCAGCACCTCTTATCACATAACTTCATCACTTCTATATGTTATTGCTGGACATTCATTACAGGCCATGGCTAAATTGGTTACTAAATCTTGTGAAGATGCCCGTCAAAGTATTAGAAGAGCACGGCAAAAGGTATGGTGGGAAATTTTTCTGTTTCCTTTATCTGTATTCATATAGTTGGTATGTTCTTGAGCAATACAAGTATAATATCTTAGCAATTGAAACTTAAAAAGAATGTCTTACTCAATGTCACAGTACATAAACACATGGATAGATGACTATACCTGTCCATGGCTGAGCTCGCCAACAGGTTTGGTCTTCATGTAGCTTTATGGGGTTGACTTCAGGTCGGTGTAGATAGCTTAGACCTTCATCTTGGTGCTGATTCTTGTAATCCATGCTTCACCCTTGAAGCGCAGGTCTTTATTTCTTATTTTATAGTGCATTTTAACTTTTTGATAGTTAGAATAGATAAAATATTTTTTTTAAAAAAATTCAATAAGATGGCCAGGCCTGGGCATAAGCGTTATATTTTATTTCCGCCTAAAAGGCTGCTGATGTTCACCCTAATTTGTTGTAAGCTGTGTCTAAGGAGATTGTTAATTTCACAGGCAATGGATGCAATAAAGAAATTGTATTCGAGTCTCCCCAAGGATGACATAAAAAGATTGGAGAAAGAAGTAAGTTATAAGTTTATTGCAGCTGAAAAACTAACGAGATTCCATGGCTTCAGTTTCTGATACATTTTCTGTCTTCAAGGTTGATGAATTGACCAAAAAATTTATCAAGTCAGCGGAAGATATATGCAAGGCAAAGGAGAAGGAAATTAGTCAAGGTTGAGCTCTGGTGGTCTTGTGATATTGTGATCTTTTGAGGTGGATAATTTGCCATTTCTTTTTTCCTTTTAATTTATTGCGGCCCAAAATAGATCTGATCTTAACTGAGATTCATGCAATCAGTCATTAATAGGACTGTTATGGTATTGTGGCAATTTTCAATATATAAAAGATGAGTCAATGTTGTGTCTATGTGAATTAACAATAGTTGATAGATGCATTGTATTCCCAGCATGATTGCAGATTTTTCATTGCAAAAAACATTCAAAATCATTGTTTCTAGCGATCTGTTTTCTGTAAGCTGTTTTCTAAACTCGAAAAACTGGCTATGGTGCCGGTTTTGAAGTTCAACTCAATACTCAGAATATAGTTTTTTTTTTTTTTGGTAGGATAGTTTTATCTTTTTAAAAGAATAATAAACTAATTTACTATCAAATCTATTTGAGATTTGTTATAACTTGTAATTGCTTTTAAATGAAATATATTTAGAATTGGTATGTGAATGCCCTTTAAGCATGCATTTTGATTCTGCTTAATAAAATCTATATGTTGGTGGATATTGTAGTTTAGTTATCCAGATTTAAGTATCATTATATGATGAGACAAGGCACTTCTTTCTAAGAATAAGAACAATTTGTTTTTAACGATACTTGTAATTTATGTTGAGATTTAAGATACTTTTTGCCTAACTACGTTAGTCCATAAATCACAATTGTTATTGATCAATCTTCTGACAAGCTAGCCATGCGGCTAGCATTTTGAACCTCTAAGTTCTAAACAAACCAAAGAAAAAGAAAGTAGGTCCTAAGTATTTTATTGTCGTCTTTAGGCGTTATTGTCCAAATTCCTTAGGACCAAACAGTGAAAGAGAATCGACTATGCTTTACTGTTTCCATTTCCTCGTTAAGGGAAAAAAGGACACGTACCAAAATAATAGAGATCAAAATCTTTAGGTCTTTATAATAAAAAGCAGCCCAATACTTCAAGAAGAAGTATTTCTCCAAACATCTATACATCCTACCATATTTGACATCACTAATTATATCTGTCTCCGCTTACGGAAAGTAGCCTCTTTGGTTACAAGTTTTATACCCCTCACCCAAAGTTGAGCAGCTTCAGACGCCCCATCACACACAAAATGCACTTCCTTGTTCTTGGTGGTTAGCACCCTAAATATTCCAGGTTCATCAGCATCACCTTTCTTGTGCCTATTTCTCCGGAAAGCTAAGCTTGGCCCCAACTCTGCCGCACAGCATATCACATTTCTCCGGCTTGAATTTCCCCAACGCAGCACTCCTGCGGATCCCAACATCTTAATTTCTTTACCATGTGGCGAGCCCTTCCCACCTTTAGTGTGCTTTTGGACATAGGCACCATCTAATACCAATTTGCGAGCAAGCTCATCTAGTATTACAGCCTCGGCATCGTTTTTCCCTCCAATGGATTTCCTTGCAAGTGAAAGTGCAGTTTCACCTCTAGCATTCTTAGTATTGCAATTGGCCCCATACGAAATTAAGTGCTCACAAATGGACCCATGCCCTTCCCTTGCTGCTAACATGAGCGGAGTGTAGCCCTCCCCATCAGGGACATTTACATCATAACCTTTACTAGTGAGCAATTTAACAGCATCCAAGTCACCACGACGAGCTGCACAATGTAAAGCATAGAAGCCACCTGCATTGCGATTGCCCTTTTCAAGTGCAAATTCGAGCATGACCTTTTCAAATAAATCACAATTCTGATTCAATTCGGATAAATTAATTGCTGTTTCACCAGATTTATTGCATAGCTTCACGTCTGCTCCAGCATATACTAGTAATCTAAATGCTTCCACGTGACCCTTCGAAGCAGTAACCATAACTGCAGTGAAACCATTATCATCTTGATAGTCAAGATCAAATCCTCCAGAACCGATTACAATTTTCAATGCTCCAGTATCACCAGCTTGAGCT
Source organism: Cercis canadensis (assembly GCA_003255065.1). Lineage (NCBI taxonomy): Eukaryota > Viridiplantae > Streptophyta > Magnoliopsida > Fabales > Fabaceae > Cercis > Cercis canadensis. Next base: position 77,389 of record QAOA01003736.1, on the reverse strand, counting down.
GCAAACATTAGAGGCAAAAATACCGAAGTATTGCTAGATCTCGGTATCGACCCACTTCTGATTGTATCCAATACTACCTGCTGAAAACCAAGTGACCACCGGTTTGACTCAGCAATTGAACTTGCGGAGTGGCCAGCAGCATTCACCAAGCCAAAATCAGCACCAGCCATCATCAGCACTTTGAGGCATTTCTCTTGTTTATATTTTGCAGAGATCATCAAAGCTGTATCACTGCAATCGGTTACAGAGTTCACATCACAACCAAAATCAATTAGGCATTGAATAATTGTTGAAAAGCCAAGACGAGAAGCCATGTGTATAGGACGGAGCTCAGTCTTCCTGGTTGTTTTAACTGGGGATTCCACATCAGCCCCACATTCCAAGAGTATTCTGACAGCCTCAACATTGCCACAGAGAATGGCATGGTGTAGGATGGTTCTTCCACAGTGAGGGGTGTTGGAGGAGACATGTTGCAGGAGCATGCGCAGTATAGCGCCACTCCTTTCAAAATACTCAACCGCACACCAGGTGATGTCATAAGGTTCTCCTAGTCCAGCACCCACGCGAAGCTCTTCACCTGTTGAAGTGTCCCACGACCATGCTCCTAGCATCACTTTGATGTCTATCCTTGCACCATTCTGTAGTTCATTTGGAAGAAAAGACCGAGTGAGTTTCATCTCATGTTAACAATAAAATCACCATGATAATAAAATAAATCTTAACATCAGCAAAATAAGCTGTAAAATCACATATTATAAAATTGAACCATGAAAATCTCCCCCACCCCTTTTTGGTTTAAAGATTTTTGTGCAACTGCAGGAACCTGCTGCATAGAATTGTCATCCATAGGTAAAAATATAGTTCTTTTAGTTATACCACTACCGGCACCAGAGGTGGCTGCCCATTTATCAGACTGATAAAAGTATTCTTCATCACTAACGGAATGAGTTTTATGTTACAAGGTCACTCTTTATGACTACTAAGAAGATTCATTAAAGATCAATGGAGAATTTATTTTAAAAGCAATTTGATTAAAAGCTTCTTAACAAACTAAGACAGTTTGGCAGGTTGAGAAAGTAGAAATATTGGCTGTGGAAATAAGGACTCAGCAACTGTGATATATTCTCATGTGCAATTGTGCACCATCCCAATTATAATGATAATCATAGTTTTGAAAGGAGGGAAAAAAAATTAACCTGCAATAGCAAACGGACGACAGGGACCTGTCTATGAATCACCGCAGCAACAAGTGCAGTACAGTCAACATTTGCGTGGAGAGAAGGCTTAAATGACTGTAAAAGCACCCGATCTGCTGCATTCGCATCCACACCACACTGCCATTGAGAAAATATTATTAAGTTTAGCATATACAAACAAGGATTCAACAAAAATTGTAAGTTCCAAAAAGAAATGAAGTAAATCTCTGTGCGGGCCCCAAGTATCTCTAAAAATATATTACTGCAGAACAAGTACCTTTATGAGCGTCTCGACCACTTCTACAAACCCTCTGCAGCATGCAGACACAAGAGCATGTATAGCAATATGGGGTCGGATCAAATCAGAGCTCATGAGTAACTCCGCAAATCTTGCTTGCCCATGGCAGCTTGCCTCCAACAGGGCTTCTTCACATGCTGGCTGCGATGCTCCAGCTTTAAGTAAGATCTCAAGAATATTAAGGCGGCCCTCCCTCACTGCTGCTGTAATTGCAAAGCCTCTGAAGAGTGTCTGATTCACATCAGCTCCCATGCTCTGTCATTTTAACAAAATTTAATTGTTTGATAACATAAATCATGACAAGACTTTAAGGAAAATTTTTCTCTTTTTATTTTTTTATTTTTTTTTGGTTACTCTTTCCGTTTTTAATTTCTTTTTCTTCCATTTGGCCCAAAATGTTGGACGTTAGTAGAAAACAACATGCAACGAAATCATTTTTCATTTTTAACCTTTTGCGCAAAGTACCTATTAGAAACAACTGCAAGAGATTAAAGCCATACAGAGACAAAAACGGGGAATGTGATAACCTAGTAAAAGAATTAGTGTCGAGCAGTAATGAAAGAAATCAAACTTATAATAGAAAAGTTGGTCCAAAAAAATTAAATTAGAAAAAATTACTGTAATCAAATAGAAAGGGGGATGTATCATGTGTATGCTTCCATCCTGCTGCCTGCACCCATTGTCGGGGACAACACANTGTGATAACCTAGTAAAAGAATTAGTGTCGAGCAGTAATGAAAGAAATCAAACTTATAATAGAAAAGTTGGTCCAAAAAAATTAAATTAGAAAAAATTACTGTAATCAAATAGAAAGGGGGATGTATCATGTGTATGCTTCCATCCTGCACCTATTGTCGGGGACAACACAATGTGGGGCACATATGACATGTCACAAAAAGAACAAAACAAAAAAATAAAAAATATATATATTATAAGGATAAATGTACGTCGTTTTGTATATTTTTTTCTGCCGCTTGTCCTACCTATTAAGTCGGCTCTCTCGGATACCATCTTAAGGGACAAAAAGGAATAGCTCATGCATTATGCAGCTTATTGACAAACAACAAAAATGACTTGAAAGACAGTCAGACTTATCAATGTGACTTTCACTTTGTTGCTAAAATACGTCCAAAATTCTGCAGTTTATGTACAATCGTGAATGCTTATAGTATTAGTAATACTTTAGTAAGATGAGTATTATTCCTACTAGCTTTTTTCCTTTTGTTTCTTTAATGGATTCATCTTTTCACCAAAACAAAGAATGCTAATAGTAATACTCATCTTATTACAAACCATACTTAGAGGAATTAAAAGTCCATAGAAATACTTGAATAGTTCTATAGCTCTTCCAAAATCAGGATAAGAGAAAAATTGTAACGAGGAAAAATCAACCAATATTTAATATCAAAGATAGATAACAAGCGAGATATGTGGGGGACCAGCGATGGTAAAAAGTAAAGGCGTAAGCAATTACTACTTTCTAGGACGAAAAAGCATCAATAAAACGTGAACTGCGCAAAATTCAAATCGATAGAAAATAATAGGCGCATTTTCTTTTTCCTCCAAAAACTAAGGACAGAGACATTTGGAATTCAAAATTCAATTTCTCCTATCTTCCTACATTTACGAAGGAAATGCGAAACTCCGATGAGATAACTGAAAACCAAACCACCATTGAAATTTAAAACTCTTCATTATCTGCAAATCTCAATGGTAATGCTTCGAAACCAGTAAAATCAACAATTAGATAACGCACAGCGCAATATACTACTGTTCACTAAAGTTGAGCAAATAAAACACTTCAAAATCAGTGACATCAACAACGTCCAATTAAGCATCATTTTCAAAAATCAATCATCAAAATGCTGGACAGCAATGGAGTGATAAAGCACGAGACGCACCCCAATAATTTCAAAACAGATAAAAAAAAAAAAAAANAAAAAAAAAAAAAAAAAAAAAAAAAAGCCTCAGAATCAGAGAAAATCAGCAAATATGAATAAAACAGTTGAAATTAAAATTTCAATCACCGCGATCTGAATAATCACACAATAATGAGCTTACCAGTAACTTCCTCACAATATTGGCATTTCCAGCGTGAACGGCGAGAAAGAGTGCCGTGACGTCGGTCTTGAATTCCTCGTGCTCAACGTGAACTTCGCTCGGCGATTCATCATGTAGAACTACCTCAGTCTTCCTGATCTTCAAGCTCACTGCGCCAACGAAGTTGACGTCGACGAACGGATCGGCAATGCACTCTAACGCCAAGCTCAGATCACCACAGTGAGAAGCTTCGAGAAGGCGCTGCGAGACCTCGGCCTCGTAGTCCACCGGAAAAACTTGCTTGGCGGAGAACACAGTCATTGTCCGGCGAACACGTGGCGAGCTTGGAGCTTCAGTACTATCGCACTTGCGCTGCAACCTCAGGTGAGGGCTCGCATGCGCTTCAACCTTCGTCACTCTCTCTCAGTAGAACTGAAAGCTTTTTCGCTCTGGAGTCGCGAGTCTCGAGAGAGGAACTTAAAAGAAGTGAGCGCCAGGGGACAGAGAGGGAAGGAAGGAGTGGGTGCAAATTTATTGGGATGGTTTAACCTCACTCTTAACCACGGTTAACTCTTTTTAATGTGTAACTGATGGTTGAACCTGGGTTTCGTTTTTGCGCATTTCTTTTCTTGAATTATTAATTGTTTATCTTGATTCTTGGAGGCGCAGGTCCACTGCCATTTGGATTTCTTAAATAAGGGTGATTCTTCGGTGGTGGGATATTTGCACCGTGCCCTCAATTATAAAAGTGATGACACATGGATTACCGCATATTGTTAACTGGATGGGGCAGAAGCTATTGACGGACAGAGTTTTTAAGTACTCGAGACACGTTCGAAGCTCTCTTACAGTGTCTTTCCTATCCGGTTAACAATATGCAGTAGTCACGTGTCATTACTTATATAATTGAGAGCACGGTACAAATATCGCACCGAAGACCCCTAAAATAAACTGGAATGGAAAATTGACAGCGTTCGTTTTTTATTTTTTCTCGAAAAACATCGCGATAGTATCTTTTGTCTGGTCCCCAGGGTACTTGTTAGTATGTAATTTGTACTAATCAATTAATTACATTTAAAAATTGATATGAATTTCAAATATTTGAAACTTAAAAGTATCATCAATGACTTTATGTGAAGGCTGAACGCAAATCTATTCAACACAAACATTCATATCATATAATTGGTTCAAGAATTTTTTTAAAATGTTAAAGTTCAAATCACATTTTCTTATATTCTTTTAATTAAAAAATGTAGTTGTATTTATTCAATCATAAAAAAAAAATACAAATTTATTCTAACGACTCAATATAATTTTTTATGTGACTTTGTGTACTAATCAATATATTTTTCATATGACTAAAGTACCATGGATTAATCCAAATCATCAAAATTTAGATTATGCTTTCATACACTACTTATATAATTCCTAGATTTTATCCTCATAAAAGTGGGTTGGTAACATGCTTAATAGTATTAATTTAATTTTCAATAAAGTTTGGAGCTGTTTTGATTTTCTATTAAAATCATGGAAAACTTTTTTTACATGAAATTAATCATAAACCTGAAAAAGGAGGACAAAACATGTCATGAATATGTCAAAGTATGTTGAGTTAAATTTGAAAATAATGTTAAAATCTGTCTTTTTTTTTTGGCCTCATGATTTAGACAACTTATCTGTATTAACATATTTAATATTTCTAATTTAAAAGTTAAATACTTGAACAGATATGATTATCATGTTATTATATTCGATGAGATTCTCAAAAAATTTACAATATATATTATATTGTATATTTTTTATTAAATAGCTCTTCTTTATATGTATACGTAATTTTTTAAGACATTGATGTTAATGATGAAAATAATAATAGCATTATGGTTTTATAACTTATAGGTCTCGCGAGTACCAACCGATGACACAATAATCACATCATAATGGCAAAACAGTAGTTGAGAATAGTCCTGAAAGTAATATCCCCAAACAAACAAACCAAAAGTCATGAATTTGATGCCAGTAAGAATTAAAAAAAATTATGAAGAAATAGAAATTAACTTGATATTTTTTAAAATAAAATAATCAACAAATAGAAAGAAAATATAGATTATTGATATGGATGGGGTTGGCCTACAGCATTTTATGGAAACTTTATTTTCACAAAAATGCAGAATTCTTTGATTAAAATTCTAAGCACCCTAAATTTCTTATTTTGAAAGTGAGAACAAAATATATAAATGTTACTAATTACTATGTACAATAATTATATAAATTAATTTGTGATAAATTTTGGGTTAGACAAGTGAATTAGAATAATTTTAGCTCCAATTTTGTTGTGTGGTATTGGAATTATTATATACACGTGCGTATAACACTATGTAAAACAAATGGTGAATTATTTAGTATCCTTAATGCCAAATGATATAGATATTACAGGTAAAATTAACATATTATAATAGTTTATCCATTTATTTTTGCTCATATATATAACTAAGTGAAATAGATCAACACAAAGATTCCAATTATTAATTATGCTCGTAATATTTATGCTACTTATGATATAAAATAATTAAGCAAAACATAAATATGTTATGCCAAACATGAACGCATGACCCAACTTTGTTAATTTTAAGCTATATCATGTTTAATTCTCTTTGATCATGTTATAGGAAAATGAAGAAAAGCATAAGTGTTACCAAATAATTATATTGTCTCAAGAAGTAATCTTGTGGACAAAATTAAACTACACAAAGTTGACCAGTGAGTCGACAAGGTCAAAGACTTGTTTATCCTTTACCTTTCTCTTTCCAAAAACCCAAAGCACCGGACAATAGGAAAAGACGAAGCTAAGCTCGGCTTTTTGACACAAATATTATATTGTGTAAAAGTATTTATCTAAATATTACAACTTTTAAACTATTTACATAAATATTATACTTTTTAAAAATTTAAAAAAAAAAAAAGTTCGAATACGTGAAACCCATCGAACATGCTATAGGCCTCATGGCGTATCCCACGTGGACACACCGTGAGACCTATGGAGTGTCCCAATAAGCCAAAATTTGTCACTTATTTTCTTATATACTTAGTTTCCTTCTCAACACGCTAAGCTCTTGGTAGTCAATGCGAGTACTTGAGAAGGCAGCACTCTTTCATCATGTCTATGACTACCTGGGAAGCCACTGTTTATGTATCGGTTGTTTCATTCAGTATTCTTTTTGACCATTATAGACACTTTGTCTTTCAACAAATTTTTCATCTTTACGGTCAAATTGTCAGTAAGAATGTCAGTGCTCTTACTTGGTCTTCACACTTTAGTTTGTGTTTCGTAGCTCTATATATGATTAATATTTCGTTTACTAAGTATTCATAGGCCCAAAAAACACTATATATGGATAACAAATAATCCAAGTATTATTACAACAATTGAAATTAAAAAAAAAAAAAGACCAGTTCTGTAATATCACAAATATGCATATCATATGTGAAATTAATAATTGAGATAATATGAATTTTTGCCCCTAATTAGACTATGAATTCAATAAAATAATAATCTCAGATTATTGTTAAATTATCTTAATTGTCAATTAAACTTACAGTATTCGGTAAAAGCTACCCAATAAAAATACTCTTAAGTTAACTCCTTTATACATAACTTGAATGATGATTTATTAACTTTGTACATAGATGCATAATTAATTGAGTTACTACTTATGGTAATTTTTAAATTCAAGACTTTCATTTGTAGTATAATACTATAATTATTTGATGTAAACTTTATCCCAACATAATATAATTATGTCTTAAACTATACTACACGTAATTATATATATTCCAAGTCTGCCGCTATAATATTTTTTCTATTATTCACCAACTTTTTTTTTCTATGATGATATTCACTTTTTTTCACCCCAATAAAGAAAGATGGCAGATAAATAACAAAGTATAATACATATGGCACTGAAGGACAAAAGAAGAATAACGCCTTCTCAGTTTCTCTCTGTTTGGAAAGGATAAAAATAGAGAGAATGCTTATAAAAATAATGTATACATACTTGTATCATATTTAAATTTTATTTTTCTCTACTATTTTGGCGTCTCACTTGATTCCCAAACAACCTTTGAAATTATAAGTAACATTTTCTTTATTCTAATTAATAACCATCCACTTAAACTTATTCATGGTATGTATTATAAGCCGTCGAGGGAGAGCAAACATTCATTAGGCAACATTTGTGAGTCCTAAATATAATGGACCATCTTAGCTTTGACTCATTCATGTAACAGAACTCCGGATATGAGCTTGATCCATACGACGTCGTTGTCTCTGGTATCATAAAAAATAGGAACCCACGCATGCACCTGAGTCCTAACCCACCCCATCCCTAATCAACCAAATTGCGGATAAGACTCTGAACGTCTTTGTACAGCTGGATGTAGCAGATCTCCACCCCGTCGAGGATCCCAGAAGATAAACCTTGACCTGGTCCATCCCTCTCAGAACGACACATCAATCCTCCACTTACGGCATTTGAAGGTTCAGAGCTTTCTTTTTTTGGAAAAAGATAAACAATTATATTAAAAAATAAATATAAAAACCAGTCATCCTTTATAATCATTTAAAGAAATGGAGATAGAGTCCAATTTAAGATATACGAGGTCCTTGAAAAGAAGCCATACAAAAAATAACATACTAAGGTTAACATATGGAAAATATCACAAACAACATAGTAAACGAATATCTGCTGAAGGTTCCAGGCTCAAACATGTTACCTCCTACACGTGGGCTGCGATACAAGTTACACCAATGCGAGACCAAAAAGCACAGTGATAAACTGACGTGGCAGTCTTTCTCAACATCAATGGCTTTGGCATCATCACCCACTCTTTCTCTTTTAATGTTTTGTATTTGATATTTTCGATTTAATTGCATTAAATTGAATATTTTGGCTTTAAGACAAAGAGATCCTTCCATTAATTAATGACTCCAACCATGCATATACTACAATAAAGAAATGAAACCCTAGCTAGCATGGATGCGTGCGTTTCTTAGAAGCCACATTCTCACTCCCTCCCTCTATTTGATTCTAACCTAATCAACATGCTAATTATAATATTAATTAATACATATATATTCCTCAAACCGAGGTCGTATTCTTTAATAAGTTCTTCGATTTTGACTTAGAGATTAACTTAATTCATTTAATGGAGGTATCTGTCACCACTATATATTATTAGTGATTTTACTAGTTCTCTCTTCCTAAATGACCAGAAAGAGGTTATCTTCCTAATATTATCAGCAACAAGCTAATTACATTATTGTATTATATGTGTTCATATATGAATATTGCGTGACCAAAGATAGGCAGTGTTCAATTATTTGAGGATTGCAGTAATTAATAGGTGAGGCTGTGTTATTTATTTTCTGAACAAAGATGGAATCGTAGTATGGACTATGGAGTAAAATGCAATGGAGCATCGATTATTGACAAGGTAAACATGTGTACAAGGCACTGCACGTGATGGCAAAGGAAGAATTGAGAAAGAAAAAAACAAAAGAAGAAAGGGAGGAACGTTGAAGCTAATTAATTAGTATGCGTATGAAAACTGTTTTGCTACTGAATGGGGGTGCAGCTTCTGCACTCATCCATGTGAGACTCTTAAAAACAGCCTTGTTTGGAGTTGCTGCCATTTGACTTAGAGTACTCCATATATATGAATGAAGCTATGGCGCATTCTCCTTCATACAGTTTTAAGAATAGTTGATATATATATAAATATAGTGTTATAAATCATCAACCACTTGAAGTGGTTTACCGACTAGGTCTTTCTATGTAATTAAATATCACCTTATTTAGGTCCTTTTAATATTATCCCTACATTCATTATCAACTACCAGCAATCACTTTAGTTTGGTTTCTCTTTCACTCTAGTCTCTTCTATGTATCGTTCAACGGAATCTCTATGCTAGATAAATCAAGACTCATGAAGTGATACTGCCTAAAGTTCAATTGCTCAAACCAAGGCAGATGCTGTGTTAAGGAACAAATATAGAGCCTCTAAGGAACGTAGAGATAGGAGCAGAACTTATAAGCTTATGATTTCCTTCACTCCTACATCAATAGAGTATATTATAGTGGTAACATTTCCTTCACTCCTACATCAATTTCAATTGCTTCTCTCTTAATTCTTAAACAACCAATGAACAAGTCGGGGAAGGCCTAGCATAATCAATTTGTTTCCATAGTGGTCAGGCCTCACAATTTTGTCTTCTGTTCCACTTTGTCCCCACCTACTAGCTAGGAAGACAATCATCAGAATTTAAATGGGATTAGCGCGCCCACCAAATGTTTGTGAAAATTAACCAAAAAGAAGATTTTCCAATCACCTCATTCGCCCTATCTTTTAATTCAAGTAATCAAAGTAGACAATTGATTCGAAGTAACAAAGCGCCACACAATTTAAAAACGATGTGTCATCATGGTCACATTTCCGAAGTGGCATTCTATGGGCCAAGCTCTGCCTTTTTGGTGACCACTGATGAAAATTTTGTCTGAAGAGTCCAACTAACCCACCAATTAGCTTGTGTAGTGAAGTTGACGAAATTAAGCAAGTATGATATTATCTCAATTTGGATTAGTCTTTTAAGCAGAGTAAACCTTTTGTTGTCTTTCATTATGAGTGGCTGCATTTTAGTCCCCACCAACTAATCTAGCCATCAATGCGCATTAATTAATCATTCAAGACGTATCTTAGTCGCTTGCGTTATATGATTCAAATATCATAGATGTTGGAACTTGCAATGTGAGATAGAATAACCAAAAGATAGGGAGATTGAAGTTTGCACGAGGGAAGCATATACACAATCAAGAAAGCTATCGTGATTCAGTACCACCTGACCTGAATGCCTTTCAAACATAATTTAGTTTTTTGTTTCCTTCCATTAAAGACTAAGAAAAGTAGGGTATTAATAGGGAAAATGAATTAAAGGTATGAGTATATGAGGGAAAAAAAATTATTTGGTTTGTTTATCTTACAAAATTATCAAATTGGTTTTAAAAGTAAAAAAATTTAGAGAGGTTAAAGTAACTTATTTTATTATTTATGTATAGGTTAATTATTTATATCATAAATAAAAATTTGTTTTATTGGCACAATAAATTATTAGGATGATTTGTGACATTTGTTTACCCACATATTTTTTCAGTAAAATAAACAGACACAGATAATTTCAATTATCAATTTTATATTTGGTATTGATATCACTTCTGATGTTAAATAATTAGTTTTATTTATATGATTATTCTATTCAAACATAATAATTTCATATTTTTTTTATTTTAATTCCCACGGTGCAGCAGAATTTTGAAATGAGGGGGTAAAAAAAAATACAAGATTTTTCCTGATTTGTTTGTTTGTTTTTTGAATCTTCTTCTTGGAATGAGGAAACGATATCGTTTCAGGCAGCTAGCTAGTTTGAGTAGTTTCTTTCCTTTGAGCGTCCACCAACCCCCGCGCACACCAAGTCTAAAACCTTGAGAGCGTTTCAGCCTGTCACCAGAATGGCCGACGAAGAAAAAACAGAGATGGCTTCCGCTGCGAAAGAAGATAAGCCAGGTAATTACCTCCTCTTGAGACACTCACATTCAATTGAATTATCCTCAAGTCTTTATTGAAAAATGTCTTTAAATTCAATTCTGTTAAATATCTCAAGTCTCAAACTAAGGATAATGTCTGACAATTGAGGGATAGTAATTTTGCAAATCATTTCCGGTGAGATGTTTGTGCAAAATTCCTTCGGATGATTCAAAATCATGGCTGGGTATTTAGCTATATGCACTTTGCTTCATGCTTATCTTGTGGGTATTATCTTCCGATGTTTGTTCTTTTGTGTGCTTCCTGACAAATGATAATGTTTCGTGGTTTGCAGGAGCTGTGAAAAGAGTAGCTGTTGTTGGTGCTGGAGTTAGGTAAGTTGGCTTGATTGCTTTTTCCGGGTTCAAAGTATTATATAAATCTAATTTTTCCTTACACTTTAACTTATAGTAGCAAATGCATTTGATGTTAATTTTATCAAAGTGGCAAGTTTGGGTAGCTTGGTTTAGCTAGAGTTTATGCTTAATATCATTAATTACATAAAAACCTGTTCTTCATATGGTGGGAAGTTTTTGGCTATCGCTGAAATCGGTTATAATGAAATAAATGGATGAGTAGGGCATGTAATGACATCGTCTTCGCAATGCTGTTGCACATTGTTTTGAAAACCGGGAATATGAGTTATATGGAAATACTTTACTTTCAAACTAGTAATTTTGTGTCCTTTCTCCTGAGTATAAAGCTTCAAGTTGTTTCATCATTTATATTTGGCTGAAGTATGATGATTGGTTGTCTGCTTTGATATTTCACAAAAGGTATTTTTACTTTGGTAGCTAAAGCCTCTCCGATATACATGTCCCACATTCCAATTTCCATTGTTACTAATCATAAACAACCACTTCAACATGAAAGGTTAAAGTGTTAGGTGCAGGGTAAGGAATGGTTTTTATCTAACACTTATCTGCACTCTGAATCTTCTCGATAGCATCATTATGTCATTTTTCTCAACAACACTATATATGCCTGAGTTTCTGAATATTAATAACATGGCTCTGGCTAACTTTGCATTGTGGTGCCAAGTGGGCTTGCTGCAGCGTACAAATTGAAATCACATGGTCTGAATGTCACTATATTTGAAGCTGAAGGAAGAGCTGGAGGGAAGTTAAGAAGTGTTTCACAGGATGGTCTCATTTGGGATGAGGGAGCAAATACATTGGTAAATTTGTTAGTCTAGTAGCAAGTGTAATTAGATCGTCTAAAGTGCAGGGTGCGCTTTAGAGAGTAAAGTGTAGGTGAATAAATGCTGATGAAGGATTTAACTGTGGATTTTCACAAATATATGAATCCTTATCTAATGACTTGTACTCTTATGAAAATCCAAGCTATTTATTTATTATTCATCAATGGTCATTCATGTGCACTATAAGTAAAAGTGCACTGTACACATAAGAGAAAGTGGATTCATAACAAGTGGAATTTGTTCTATAATGCTTCTAATATAAGCTCTCACTATAAATTAGAAACAACCAATGTTGCTTTTTGTTCCCACTAAATCTTGTTAACCTTGTGCAGACTGAAAGTGAAATGGAGGTTAAAGGTTTGATCAATGATCTTGGGCTTCAAGAAAAGCAACAATTTGTAAGGAATTCTTTGTCATTTAGAATAGTTAATGGAAGACCATCCTTTCTGGATACTGTAAAGCCTATTTCTTTCATTATCCTCCACTGCTGGCCTCTTTCTAAACTTTTGAGCTTCTAGAGCCTTTGTTATTTGAACTGTAAAGTGAACTTTTTGTTGATGTTTTCTTGACTGACAAATATTGTCTTTCTGTTTACTGTTACAGCCAATTTCACAGAATAAGCGCTATATCGTGAGAAATGGGATGCCACTTCTGGTATGCCTATTTCTATAGCTTTGGAAACTGTTAACTTTTTTTTTTCTTTTTAATATATATATATATATATTATTTTCATTTTCTTTATACTTTTCTTTCAACTGTGTCTGACAATAAGTATAAAATTTGGTAACTGTTTGCGTCAGGTACCCACCAATCCTGCTGCACTGCTTAAGAGCAATCTTCTTTCAGCACACTCAAAGGTTTGCTTTTGATGACATGTTACAGAAACATAGGACTGTATAACAAACCTTAAAATAATAAAAAAATCTGCACCTCAGTTGCATTAGGCTGTAATTTAAATTGAAGGAATTTAGCAACTTGTCTTTTCATGCTATCTCTTCCTTTTTGATGTTTTAAATCTTTTAATGGTCTGTTCTGAATATAGCACATAAAGTTCTTTGTTTATCCTTCCTAAGAAAATTCTCACATAACTTTCTGTGTTTGCAGTTCCAGATCATTTTTGAACCCTTTATGTGGAAAAAACAAGACCCTTCCAAGGTGTGTGATGAACATACAGAGGAGAGGTGTGATAAACCCCCAATTATGTTGTCAAATCTTAAAATTCTTGTTCTGTTTCTCTTTTTCCTGTTACTATATGACTAAGTGATACACTTTGCATCTTTTGCTGTTTTCTTTCTAGCAGTGTTGGTGGGTTCTTTCAGCGTCATTTTGGAAAAGAGGTAAACATTGGTCTCAAGTTTGATATCAGAATGAATTGTATATTCATGTTCTGTGTCAGAGTTTATATACAACTTCAAGTCAACTTTCTATGCTAAGACTAAAACTAAGCTAAAAGATATGTACATATGGTAAATTTTAAAAACACATGTTAAATACAGAAAAGGAAATAAATTGTTTATGCTGATATGCTCCTGATATTTTGGTGATATGCTCTGACAATCGCATTGCATCACAATGACTAATTTGTAATCTTTCTGGTCATTATCTATATATTTATGGTGCACAGTATATCCTTTTTGTAACGTAGTCAAACATCAGGTTCCTTTCTATTGAAGTTTCTAAAGCCTTTCTTGAAAATTATTTGAAGGTTGTGGATTATCTGATTGATCCCTTTGTTGCGGGTACAAGTGGAGGAGATCCTGAGTCTCTTTCGGTGAGTAATACTCCCAAAGTTTTCAAATACTTATTTCGTGCTTTTAAGTATGACTATTGGTTGCATACAAAATGATTAATCAAGTAGGTTGAAGAGGGAAAGGTTTCCAGATCTGACTGATTTGGGATAATTAAATGTACTTTTAGAATATTACATCTTGTGATCTTATTAGCTTCTGTGCCAGGCTAGATATCTTTCTAATTTGGGACACTTGGTAAAATCAGGAAATTCATGACATCTTAGGGAGTTTGGTGGACTCCATAGAGTAACTAGTTAAAGTAGAGTTGGTTATGAAATTGTATTTGGTAATCACTTAGATATTTTTTTGCTTGTTGAACCTTGTGTTCCTGCTGTTGCTTCTCTCCTTGGTGGAAGAATGTAATTCTCATAAATTTTGGCCCTTGCTTATCTCTCTCTCTCCTTCTCTCTCCCTCTCTCTATCTCATATGACAGAACATTTTTCTTTAGAGATCTAAGTCATAACAGAAAATTAGCAAACAAAATTTATATAAAAACTGGTTGACAATCAATTTTCAGACAAATTAAGTTTGATATTTTTAGACATGCTCAAGTGTATATGGATTTATTAAATAGTTTTTATCTTCAACTAATTTAACCGGTTTATGAGTTTGGCAAACATTCCCTTAGAGTTGTAACTCGTACCTGTTTGGGCTAATTAATAATTTTAGTTGTCCAGATCTTTTGTCTTTGATACTTTCTTTCCTCCATTTCAAACAGATGCGTCATTGTTTTCCAGAGCTATGGAATTTAGAGAAAAGGTATTATTGCTGTGCAACTTTGTTTTAGTGAATTCCACTGTTAGATTTGGATGATGAACATGGATCCTTGTTGAATATTAGAGCTTTTTAGCATATTTTGTGTCAAAGCAGTGTGACTAAAGCAACATAACTTTTCCCATTTTGACAACAGAAACGATTCAACCAATTCATGGAATTGATTTGAAAGAAGTTTAGCAACCTTGAAATATTTGAAATCTAACCATAACAAAGTCTATCCAAGTGTTATAATTATAATTTATTGAAATTTGACAGAGAGAGCTGTGGAAATCTCCTGAGAATTGAAAGATCTTATTTGTCCTTGATAGTAGTTTAATTGATTAGCGGTGGATACCCTTTATCTTTCAGGTCTGGCTCAATTATAGCTGGGGCTTTGCAATCAGTGTTTTCTACGAAAAGGGAAAAAACTGGAGGAAATAAGGATGCATTGGAAAAAAAGAAGCACAAGCGTGGTTCATTTTCCTTTCAGGGTGGGATGCAGGTATTGAATCTTTGTGCAAGTACTTCTCCTCTTAAGAAACCTGTGTTCTGTGCCTGATGTGAGTCATTGACTGTATAATTCAATTCTCAATACTTTATCTTGCAACTGATTTCTGCAATTGTATCCAGTGTAGACACTGACTGATACATTGTGCAAAGAACTTGACAAAGATGCTCTCAAGTTAAAAGCAAAGGTTTTGTCATTATCTTACTGTCATGGAAATTCTTCATCAGAAAATTGGTCTATTTCTGCTTCTAACCAGGATACACAAGCTGTTGATGCAGTAATTATGACGGTTAGTATGGTTTCTCTTCTAAATCTTTCCTTCAATCTTAATGACATACACACTTGACATTATGCACAAGCATCTATGAACAAGTTGGAAAAGATTTGCAGATAAAAGTAAAGGGCTACAAGGAAAGAAATGGCTTATCTGTCTGATACTGCAGTTATATGAAGTCCAACTGTTAGATTTTAGTAAATTAGAAGGAATAGAAGGAGAGGATAAGCTAACTAAAAGAAAGTTTCACATAATTGAAAATGTGCATTATCATTACTGTTCCTCGTCTATATTTATTATTAATAAAAATGGTTACTTGTCATATAGCCATGACAAAGATGAATCAAATAGAATATTATTGGGAACTTTTGGATAAAATTATGGCATGTCTCTGCAACACTCTATTATTGGTTCTGCTATTTATTCCAACACTGTGTAATGTACAAAAAGGTTTCAAATTGCTTTCTGCACTGAATATTAAGAAGCATCATTTAGGCAAGAAAAGACTAATAGTTGGACCGTTGTGGCTACTTTTCCTTTTTCTGGAAGTGTATTATAGATCTTTGTTTACTTGGTTGTCAAAGTTCATTGCCATATATATGCTTTTTCCTGCATACCAATCTTTTACTGCTGTAACATCATCAATTTCTGAGAAGGGCTTTGTTTTATAATAGGCTCCTCTATCTAATGTCAAAGATATCAAGATCACAAAAGAGGGAACCATCTTTCCACTTGATTTTCTTCCTAAGGTAAACAATATTTCAGCTTGACTTGAACATCTGGTCATGAGATTTTCATTGTCTTTGGAGGTTGGATCTGAATACTATCACTTACATATTGCATAAATAGATTGCGATAAGGATTTCATTGCATAAATACATCCTAGAAGGTGAAAGATTATGATGAGATAAGCATATAAGGAGGTAGATATAGTAGTAGTTTCTATTTCAGACATGTCAAACTTTATAATTAATCCTGGCTAATGGTATAGTGCTTTTTGCTTCAAATTTTGTTTTTAACATATATGAGGTGGCTTCTTATGCTCTATTTGCACCATTACTGCTATTTCACAGTTATCAAATAAAGCTTATAGCCAGGTAAAAGCAGTTTATTTGTGAATGTGAAAGGTTCTTGTGCAAAAATTGAGTTTGAGCAGCACTTTTCCTAATTGGGACTTACTTAACTAGTTATATTGTGCCTTCAATTAGTTCCAGTTTTTCCAACAGTATCTCGCAATCCTTATTGCAGGTGACCTATTTGCCCTTGTCAGTCATAATAACCACCTTTAGAAAAGAAAATGTAAAGAGACCCCTCGAGGGATTTGGAGTTCTTGTTCCTTCAAAAGAGCAACAAAATGGTTTAAGAACCCTTGGTAATGCTTCTATATGCCAGTGGTCCAATAAAATGAAATACCTGAAATTATTTTCTGATTTAGTTGCTAATTATTAATTAATTTTGCTCAACAGGTACACTCTTTTCATCTATGATGTTTCCTGATCGTGCACCTAATGATTTATATCTCTATACCACCTTCGTTGGAGGAAGTCGAAACAGGGAATTAGCGCAAGCTTCAACGTACTTTTACTGTTCTTGTGGTCATATATTTTGTACAACCATATACATTCCTCTCCAGTTGAGTTTTCTTTTCTTTTCTTTGATGATTCTCTTGTTTGCTGCAGAGATGAGCTAAAGCAGATTGTTACTTCTGACTTGAGAAAATTGTTTGGAACAGAGGGAGAGCCCACCTTTGTAAAGTTAGTCATCAAGTTTATACTTATTTTTATTCCCACTGGTGCTTACTCTAGTTTTATGTGGTCTAAGGTTTCTTTTGGCTTAAAATTAAATTCAATGGCAGTCATTTCTATTGGAACAAAGCATTTCCGTTGTATGGGCGTAACTATGGGTCAGTTCTAGGAGCAATTGACAAGATGGAAAAAGATCTTCCTGGATTCTTCTATGCAGGTAACTACGTATAACAAAGTTTTGGATGTAATTAGCTGTAACTGGAAGAGAGGTTATTATTTATTTATTTATTTTTGAAAACTATCACAATGCGAGAATGGAATGGCATTTCTATAGCTAAGTAAAATGCTTTTTTTAGTTTGTGAATTTTTTGTGTAATATAAATTATGAACTTGGTAGGTAATCACAAGGATGGACTCTCTGTCGGCAAAGCAATTGCTTCGGGATGTAAAGCAGCTGATCTTGTAATTTCCTATCTCAACTCTACTTCAGATGACGATGTGCCTGGTGAAGGGCTATCATTGTAGACTGTATTATTGGTATTTGTCATTTCAACATCTCTAAATAATATGTAAGAATGGTTATTTTTGCACACTGCTACTATCCCTGTTTTCAATTGGGGCAGAAAGTGCAAAATATGAATTAATTTACTGTCTTGCTTAAAAATGTAAAGTTTTCAAGTATGGTCAACGGCCATTATACTTATTTGCCATTCTACTCCCTAACGTACAGCATCAGGCCTCCCCGTGGAAATTTTCCATCGATTTAGAAATGAAATGAAAGAACAAGCACAGTGTATCACTATAAAATGTAATTTAGTGAATAAGAGGTTTACTCTCAAATAGTATAATAAAGAGGTCATCAATATCGTATGAAGCTGGAGGTCTTGCCTATTAATTCTTGGCCGCCAATTTATAAGCGTTTTGTCTTTGGTGGGATGGGGTATCTGCTCGCCTTATAAGTTATACCGCAAGGGTGAGGGCTATGTTAGCCTGACACTATTTTTTTTTTTAGTTAGGTGAGTTTAAGCGAAATTTATTTAATAATTTTAATGTTATTATAAAAAATTTAAAAAATTAAGTTATTTAATATATATATATATATATATATATATATATATATATAACACAACATAAAAAAAATATATTAAAAATAATTTTTTAAAATTTATTTTTTAAGAAGTCTCAATAAATTTTATCTAACTTAAGGGAACTAGCACTATTTTTCTCTTTAAAAGGTGGTAGTACAGTGATGACTTAGGCCTCTACACCAGAAAAAGCTTTTAATGGGTTTCCGTAGACCATTAAAGTTGTCTTATATGTGGCAGATGCTGAGTTTTCAGTGGAGGCAGCAAATATCTGTCTCAAAGTAAGAGCTACTTTTATCTCTGTCGCATCAACCGAATCTAAGCCTACTTTGACTAATAACTAATTTATGATTAGCTTACTTATATGGGCAACAGGAAAAGACAAATGTTAACAGGTTGATCCATATATTAATCCTGAATCTAATGCTTATTTTTCTGCAACCATTCTTCTTTTGGAAAAATGATTGATGCACTCCAATTATATTCACAATTTCACACTATAGTTGAATTGGCAAAAATTAAGTTATAAAAAAATTAAATGAGTTTAATTAAATTTAAATTATATGAATTATACTAATATAAGCCAATATAAATTTAGTCAATGTGTATATAGTATTATTTGTTTCTTTTACTTCCCGTTTTATTATTTTCACTTATTTTCTGTTCTCTTCTCTTAGAAGCATGGTGGACACTTATTTGTTTATGGAAAAGCAATTGTTAAAGTATGATAGTTTGTTCTTCATACTCACCTGTGTCAATAATGACAAAGAGATAAAGTTGGTACAGTTCCACAGATTTAAAATCCTTCTTTTTCACTTTTTTTTTTTTGGGTAAAGATATTCTCTAAACATCATTTGATTCTATTATTCTCCTATTGAATACCAGAACTTCTTTTTATGGCAAATTAAGAACTATGTACATTTGGATTCATAATGGTATGAATTAATCCTTTCTACAATTATTTGTATGTAACTTGAAATATTTGGTTCCTCACCGTTCAGTTCCATATTTTAGAATTAGGGTCAATTGCAATGTCTCCTAATTTATAAGGTGAAGTATGTTCTCACTTAATCTAGATCATTTCTCAACCACTATTAAATTGGGCATTAATCCTCAAAATATCAATAAGACATGTATTTCCTGTGAATTTTTAGCAAAAGAAATTAATTACGAAGACAAATTCACCAATACAAGAATAAATTATAAGATACATACAAATACAATTTGTCGACATGAATTACTCATACAAACACTCAGAATGATGATTGTTGGTTAACCTCATCAAGAAAAATTATAAGCTAAAGATTTAGTGGATGCAACATAAACATAACATAAGTGGGATTGCAGGAAAAAAAATCTTAAAATTTATTTATAATTATATGGGATGGGCCAAAACAAGCATCAAGGAAGTGGGCAACTAGGAATAGCGCCAAATTATAATTGGTTTCTTTAAACAAATAAAAAAACTTGTTTACTATTCATAATCATAAAAGGAGTAATGGGCAGAACTATTATTATTAGTTTGTAGGGTGTTTCTCTATCTTATACTCTTAAGATAGGACACAAGTCGCATCTCAAAGTAACTTATTTTATAATAATATAATTTAAATTATTTTAACTATAACTTATGTTTTATCTTAAGAGTATATGATAGAAACACTTTGAATTATGTGTTTGTTAAGCTACATTAGCGCTACTCACTCTCTTATTAGAGTTTTATGGTGAGACTCACTTAATGATTATAATTTTAGTATTATTGTAAAAAATTTTAAAAAATTGAACATATAATTTTTTATAAAATGTAAGAGCGACACAATATAAAAAAATATATTATATTTATTTTTTTAATAAAAAATTAAATTTGTTGTTTAGTACATTTTTTTTATATTTTATAAAAAATTATATATTTTAACACATATTAAATAATATATTTATAATAATACCAAATTTAATATCTGAATTTTACTAAAAACTCCTCAATGAAAAGTGGGTAGCGCTAGCTTAACCATCACTGTTATACAGTATCTTCCAGGTGTCGACAGCTTTAAAAGTTATAAAAGTTAAATTATGTAATTGTGCAGTACCAAAGACTGTCCACAAGTCTATCACTGTGTGGATAAGAACAGTATACAATGCTCCAATCATATGCTGCTCCATCCAACTGTGAACCTTTCAAGGCGAGTGAGAGTGCGTGCAAGCAGTGGAGTGCACAGATTTGGAAGCGAACATAAGAAGGTTTAAAGCTAGAAAAACAAAAAGAATCTCAACAAAAGGCAAAGTTTCATTTCATGGTTAACACTTGGCCCTCGAATATTTTGTCTTTTCTTTTCCTCAAGAAAAAGAAAAAAAAAATCAGGTAGAAATTTCAAACCTTCATGGCATTCTTAGAGGAACGTGGTCCCAAATACAGGCCAGGCTGTCCAATGCGTAGTGGGCCCCACCCTCTGCAGCGATTTTAACGGATAATTTGTGTTTGTACATTTTTCCCGTTCTACCCTTTTTGTTTTTTAACTCCTCTTGGACAGAAACTACAAGTAATCAAATTTGTATGATTGGCAAAAACTACAAAGATAATGATTCATGTGTACTCATTTGTATGATTAGCAAACTATTCTGTTTGCTCTTTAATTAGAGACAACATTGATTCATACCCGGGAGGAAAAAATGTAATAATTTTCTAAAACTTCAATGGTGTGTGAATTGAGGTATTTAATTATGCTTTTGGATTAAACAAATGCAAAATTATTATATAAACCTAAAAAAATTCATTTTTTTTTTATAAATAATGTTATCTATAATTATTGTATTTGTTTTTTTATTTTTATTTTTTATGTTTATCTTCTATCTTTTTATGAATTTAATTTATCTGTTTAACTAACTTTTTGTGCATTACATGAGTTGCTACTAGTTTAGTTATTAAACACATACAAATAAATTATAGTAATATTGAACATTGTATGAAATTAATTCTTGAAAGCTAAAACTTAATTACATAAAAGGTCTATGGCTACTTCACATATTTTCAGTTCCATATGAATGTTATGTATAGATGGAACTTATTAATGATGCTAACAATTTCAGGATTTCTCCTTTCATTATGGAATCCTAATAAAACTTGAAGGTCATGGAGTTGACATTTGATGATGGGTACCTAGGTAGAGTACAAGGTTGCATAGCCATAAAATGCTGCTTTCCTTTGTTCATGATCAATTGTGAGATGGAATTATATGCAATAACATCCATTTATGAATCCACTGGAAAACTTTCAACAACTCTTACTATGATATGCAATAATATTAATATAATTAGACAACATGTTTATTTGAATTGACTTGAGTCATTAAACCGATATATAACTAGATTACTTGACAATCTTGATAATTATCACGAAAATTACCTAACAAAGTAATTGAAGCAATTCAAAGTCTATAAACACAAAATTATCTAATCATAATAGGACCCAGAAATGCATATTTTATTTTTTAAAAAAAATTAAAACCCATTAATTAATATTTTATTTATTAATTGAATGGGAAGTAATATGATTAATAAACCATGTGATGGCATTCTTGCAATTAGCTACAAAACAATATGACATTAACGGGAATAAGATTTTAGTTTATTTTTTCTTTAAAAAAAACACGAAAGAAACAAGGAAGAAGGATATATAGTTTATATCTACCAGGCATCCTCTGTGAGTCTGTCATCTGTGCCCTGCTTCCAGTTCTTTCTTCTTCATACGACCTTCTCGTCCTCTTTCAATGGTGTACTGTCTCTGCCCCTCCACCCGTCCTGTCATTCTCCCACCCCATTAATGGCACAGAGACCCATCTCACTCTTGCACTAAATGCAGTGTCAGTGTCCCTGCTACGGTCTTTTCAACTACCTCCCTTATCGTTCTCTGGTCTTAATTTAACACATCCATCTTCAAAGCAAAGCTACAATGCCACTGTCTATTTCCACTTCCCAACATGTTTCTCCTACATCCTCTGTAATTATCTTTAATTCTTGCCTTGTGGTGGGTCGTTCGTCTTTGTATTAATATAAGAGAATCTGCTTTGGTTGCGACATACATTCTTTGCTTCTTGAATTCCCTTCCCTTCTCTTCTTTGTGGGTTTTCGATATTGAGCACCTTTCTTGCTGTTTCGGCCATTTCATGAATCTGCAACTGCAGCTGTAACTAATTTAAGGTCCACTGAAAGATAATTAGAAGAGTGCAAGTAGCATTTGACGAACTATTCGAAGTTGTTCTTCAATACTTTTCTTCTGGGTAATTTGCTTTCGAAACTTACCATCTTTGAAGGATCTGCTTTTAAGTGTTTTAACTGCAAGGAGACTTCCCCCTGTTGAATTTGATAGTCCAAAACTTCTGCTAATTTTTAATGTTCATTTTCGACAAATTTGGTGCGTAATGCTCCTAGCTGGTTCAATGACACACTTTTGTCTTCATCTTCTCGTTCTTTCCTGGTTTCTTTTTATTCCAAGTACCCATGAGCTACAAGCCGCTCAGACCCAAGTCTTATTGCAGCTAAGGAAGCATCTGGAGTACCCTGCCTCCTTGGAAATTTGGGGAAATTATACCGGTGACTTCTGTAACCTTTCTTCATCAGCTCATATGAGCATTAAATGTCGGGATAATTCTGTGACTGAGCTTAAAATTATGGGAGATAAACCTGTCAAGGCTAACAGGTTCAATGGATTTGCAATTCCCAACCAAACACTCTCCGCGAGCTTCTCTATTGATTCTTTTGTTACCACATTGACAAGGTTAACCAGCTTAAGGGTTCTTAGCTTGGTGTCCTTGGGGATTTGGGGGCCACTCTCTGATAAGATTCATCGATTATCTTTTCTTGAGGTTCTGGACTTGAGCTCAAATTTCTTATTCGATTCTATTCCAGAAAAAATATCCACAATGGTAAAACTTCAAACACTAATACTTGATGGCAATCATTTCAATAGCAGTTTGCCAGATTGGTTTGATTCATTATCTAATCTAAATGTCTTGAGTTTGAAAAACAACCGCTTAAAGGGTTCATTCCCCTCCTCACTGTGCAGAATTAAGACCCTCACTGATATTTCCTTGTCTCACAATGAGCTTTCTGGTGGATTGCCTGATCTGAGTGGTCTCACTGGCCTACATGTACTGAATTTAAGAGAAAATCATTTAGATTCTGAACTACCAGTAATGCCCAAGGGAGTAGTTTCAGTTCTTCTAAGCCAAAATGAATTCTCTGGTCAGATACCCTGGCAGTTTGGTGAATTGGGTCAGCTTCAACATCTAGATCTTTCATCAAATCATCTGAGTGGAATCCCTCCATCTGCCTTGTTCGCTTTGTCAAACCTCAGTTATTTGAATTTAGCAAGCAATATGTTGAGTGGGTCACTTCCAGACCAACTAAGTTGTGGCAGCAAACTCGGGTTTGTGGATATTTCTAGTAACAAGTTAATTGGTGGACTTCCTTCTTGCTTGGCCAGCACTTCTGATAGAAGAGTTGTCAAATATGGTGGAAATTGTTTATCTATTGATTCTCAACATCAGCAGCGAGATTCTTATTGTAAAGAATCCAGTACTGGGTGGAAGAAATCCATGGCATGGAAAATAGTTGCAGTAGTGGGCATTATCGTTGGACTTGTTCTTGTTCTTGCGCTTTCGGTGTTTGGAGTTCTCTATTGTAGAAAATACCATTCGAGGAAGACATCTGAGCAGCGTCTGTTGCCAAAGATTATGCAAGACAATTCCTCAACTGGGGTTTCTTCTGAACTCCTTGCAAATGCCAGTAAGTACATAGGTTAGGCAATACTGGCTCATTGTTCTGATCTAGGAGTAGATACTTTATAGTGTTGAAATCTTTGGTTTTTATTGGATATGCAGATCGAAAATAGTTATTTCTTATTTTTCTATTTTTTCTATTTCTTTCAGGATTAATTTCGCAAGCAATGAAGCTAGGGACACAGACTACTCCAATTTCCCGACTGTTTTCAATTGAAGAGTTGAAGGACGCCACAAAAAACTTCCACCCCTCAATGTTTATTGGTGAAGGCTCCATAGGGAAGGTACTCTTCAATCACTCAAAATATGCTTTAATTATTGTTTGTAAGAATTATTTTCAGAACGGAGGCATTTTTCTTTTGATTAAAATGCTTTGATCTTATAGGAAGAGCATAGCGTACAGAACTGGAAAACCTGTTGATACGAAGGGGTTGAGTTATTTATGAATATCCCCAGCACCTTCTTGGCAAACTTGCTTTTTTTTTTTTTNAAAAAAAAAAAAAAAAAAAACCAAATGTTAGTTCCTGAAATCATTGTCAAGATTGCACCATTTATATGCCTAAACTAAACGTAATTGTTTTTGGGTATTTTTTGCTAGATCATAAGGTCAAGTGAGTTTTTCTGTATTCATGTTGGAATGTTGTTAGTATATATGAGACAATATTGTCAACTTCATCTTGTATGCAAAATGTTAATGGCCTCTTTTGTTCTGCTTCTGCATGTAAGCTGTACAAAGGTAAACTGGAGAATGGATCCTATGTGGCGATACGATCTTTGGCTTTGTCAAAGAAATACTTAATTCAAAATCTCAAAGCTCGGTTAGATTTTCTCTCAAAGCTTCACCATCCAAATTTGGTTACACTCTTGGGTCATTGCATTGATAGTAGTGGACAAGATGACTCTAGTACTCACAAAGTTCATCTTTTATATGAGTATGTGCCAAATGGGAATTATCGTGCCCATCTGTCAGGTGAGTGTGGCATTTCTGTATATTGATGGATTCATTAATATCACCAAATCTTGCTGTACTCGTCTCTTAGACACCATAGATGTCTTCAAGTGCATATAATGTGAATGGATTTTTCTCTTGATTTACATTCTGGCCAACCACACTGCATTCGTGTAATGTTGTAAAAATCTTACACTTAATTTGAAAAACAGCAAGCAATTAAGAAGTGGTTGAGCCGTATGATATGACCCTTCTTTTTGTTGTTAGGCTTGGCTTGGATATTACTCTGTAGAATGGTTGATAACCTATGTTTGGGTGATCTATTTATATCACATGTCCAACCTTCATAACCTGTCATTATTGCTATATTACCATGATTGTCATCATTAAGATTATTTTGGTATATATCATTTGCTTGAAAGGCTTCAACTCACTAATCTCTCTTTAAACGTGCAGAATTTTCTCCAGATAAGGCCCTGAAATGGTCTGATAGATTGGCAATTTTAATTGGAGTTGCCAAAGCTGTCCATTTTTTACATACTGGGGTTATTCCCGGTTGTTTTAGTAACCAATTGAAGACAAACAATATCTTGCTCGATGAGCATCGCATTCCAAAACTAAGTGACTATGGGATGTCCATCATCAGAGAAGAGATCGAAAAGCCTGAGGTGTGTTTGCTGGCTATCACTTGCAGCTATTTGATCTTTCTATGATATGATTAATCCTTTAGTGAATGTTTCTTTCTATTTGTTGTGCAGGCAAAAAGAGAGGGCCCAAAATCATGGTATGGATGCCAACAAAGCCATGCTTGGTTCTTCTACTCCTATCGACCTTTGTTTACATTTTCAAATTTTCCTTTAATTTCCTTAATTCCTTAAAAGTTAAAACCTCTTCACTCCTCACTGACACTACCTTTCTGCCAATATGTTTTGTTCAATCATCCATTTATCACTTATTATTTTCTCCTTTCACTAGCCATTACCAAGTATAGGTACAATGAAATGCCTAATATACTACTATTTAAAAATTTCGTAAGGAAATTTGGCTGCTCTAGTTATATTTCTGTAGGTCACTAACAGACAAATCATTCTACTGAAATTTTCTTGCAGCCATGGGAGAAAGTTAGAGGATGATGTTTATAATTTCGGGTTCGTATTGTTTGAATCACTAGTTGGACCTATAGCAATCGATAAAGGAGACGCATTTTTCCTAAATGAAAAGGTAAGAGAAAAGCTTTTGAAAATTTCTGCTTCACTGAACATATGAAAAGTAACCTACTTTTTATGTATGTTCACTATGAGGACAATTGTCAAAATACTTTTTCTTCTTGGCCTTTACTTGAGTTTGTTAATGCCAAATTTTTGGAAATCATTCTGGTCTATATGTATCTGCTCTGTTTGACTTTGATAGAGAGCTTAAGTTGGGTCAAATTCCTAAACCTTGAACAGTCAAAATTGAAATCTTGGATCAAATATGAATTCAGAAATTTTGGAATATTTCCATCCTGTTTTCTGAACATTTATATCGTGGTAGTAAAATATTTATCAAATGTTTTTGTATGATCTGTTAATTCATCTCAGACCTGGTGTTTTGAACCACAGGCATCGTTTGGCAGTCAAGATGGTCGAAAAAAAATCGTGGATCCAGTAGTGTTGACCACTTGTTGTCAAGAATCATTATCAATTGCAGTCTCTATAACAACAAAATGCATATCTCAGGAACCATCATCTCGTCCCTCTTTTGAAGATGTCCTATGGAACTTAAAGTATGCAGCTCAAGTCCAGGCCACAGCAGAGGCTGATCAGAAATCAGATTCTACATCACAGTCATAGATTCAACTTTATAGGAGGCACAGCTCCTGGGATTCATTCAAGTCACTGATTTCTTCTCCAACAATGATGAAGAAAGCACTGATTGTTATCAGAATCTATAAGCCAAAACACAATGTCAGCTGTCAATCTTCAGTGCATTTATCAATGTAAAGTTGTAAATGTTGTTTTCCTTTTCCTCAATAGTTTGGATAGGACGCAGCTAGTTAGGTTTCATGATTCACATTCGTTTTAGAAACAGAAACAGAAGTGGGAATTCAGGCCAATGAAGCATATTATGAGGTTCACTGAGTACTGCTAAGAGGAATTGTGTTAAAAGATAGTTGTAATCGCCTTGAGATGTCATATGAAAATGTAAATTCTGATTTCAGTTTTGGTTCCAGTTTCTGCATTTTTCATGTTAGTTGACAAAATCATAGATTAAAAAAAGAAAAAAAGAAAAAGCAGACTTCCAAATAATTTTAATCTCTCTAAATCAAATTATCTTCCTTTTTATAACTGATTAAGTTAACTAGCTAGTGTAATTTGTGCAATTCAATTTGACACATTTTATTTAAGATAAAACTTAAGGGCTCCTACATCATGGAGATGTGACATTATGTCATATTCTCATAATTTAAATTTTATTAAATTTCTGTTTAAGTTATATAGAAAAAAATTTAAATTATATCTACTATATTAATATAAGACATTTTAGAACCAAAACCGTATAAAAAATTATTAGGATGTCATAAGATAGAAACACTCAAAAACTTAATGACTCAAATGTATATAATGTAAATTGTGTTTCTTTTGGATAAAGAAAGGGTGAAATATATACTTAAATATTCAACCACAAGAGCAGTGTCAAATCCTACCAGAAGGACAAATGCATACTTTTTTTTTTTTTTAAATATATATATAACGTGGAAGAAAAGAAAATATCCTGGAGAGAATGTTTAATACTTTAGTGTCATAATCTGGAAGTGGACATCTCAACCCATGCCCTTATCTTCTTTGGTGAACCGTGAACTTACATTGTAACTATCTATATTCTATAACTAAACGTAACAAGGTACTTGATTTGCGACTATACCATTACCATGGAATGGTGACTGTTTTGGCAAAAGAAGCAAGTGCACATAATTTCAGCTTGTGCTATTATGATAAAGGAGGGTGTACTTGTAGGCTGTTGGATGTTGGATCATAAATAAATCATAACTCCTGCTTCACTTTCTTGCATATATACTTGGGCAGTAATGTGCGACCAAGCTTAACCTAACTCAAAACATTAATTCAAGTGGAGAATTAAATCTCAAAATCTTACAATGTAAATCGCAACCAAAATTTATGGCGAGGGCCAAAAAGAGAAGGAAGATAAGAAAGACGAGCTACAACTGAACCATAAGTAGGGATGGCAATGGGGCGGGGATGGGGCGAGGCAAGCAGTCCCCGTCCCCATCCCCGAAGGGCATGGGGATGCCCCATCCCCGGACCCATCCCCGGCGGNTTTCTTGCATATATACTTGGCAGTAATGTGCGACCAAGCTTAACCTAACTCAAAACATTCATTCAAGTGGAGAATTAAATCTCAAAATCTTACAATGTAAATCGCAACCAAAATTTATGGCGAGGGCCAAAAAGAGAAGGAAGATAAGAAAGACGAGCTACAACTGAACCATAAGGACACTTCCAATATCAGGAAAAAATAAAAAATAAAAAAGTATGGGCAATTGGGCACCACTATTACTATGTTATTGGGGGGAAGAGATTCAGTCATATTAACTTGAGTCATGTTACTTAGATCTAAGCCGTCTATTCTATTTAAGATCATTTCAACCATTAAAATACATTAATATTTAATGGTTGAAATGAGCTTTAATAAAATGGACGGTTCAGATCTAAGCAACATGACTCAAAGAACGTGACTGGATTCAAATCCGTCATTGGGAAGTCTTGGTTTTTGACTGTTTAGCACACTGGTGACTAGTCTTTTTTTGGTGTTTAGCACATTAGTCAATGAGCATTATGTCGGCGTATAGAGCCAGCAATGCCAGAAAACGACAACGCGCTTTAAGGCATCAGACCCTGTGTTGTTGGTACAGCTTATTCTTCACGCGCGGTTCGTGTATTTTGGTAGAGTACCCAACAAAGTTGTTCCCCAACCTAACCTCACAACTAACGACTAGTGTCCGGGCCTTCGGCAACAACCTAGTCTCTCTCTTCCTTCTTCGGTGTTTAAACCACACACTCTTTGAGCGCGCGTGAATCTTATTTTTTTCCTCTTTCTAATCAATCCTTTTATAATTTAATAATGTCTACATTTCTGCTAATGCATCACCATCATGGAAAGTAATGATTCCATAAAATTTATTTAGTTTCCACCGAACGACGTCGTTTCCTCTTCACCAGATAATTATATTCTTGGCTAACAACATGAGCCACCTTTTTTATTACTTTAAATACGGAAATGCTGTCCTTTTGCTCCTCCACCTCTGCTTTTTAATATTTTCCATTTATTATTATTTTTTTCAAGACATTCTCGGTTCTCTTTCACCTACAGCTTCTGAGGCACCGTGGCTCAGAAAATGGCTACTCATTTTGATGGCAGAAATGAATGAAGAGTTCCAGCTCGCTCTTGCAGCTTTCTGATTCTTCCAACCACTACTTCTCTTCCGGTAAGCTCTACATTTTGCGCTACTGTCTCTACTTATGTTCCACGCATTCTTTCTCAGGGAAAAATTTGATGGGTTTCTTTCTATTGAAGTGTTTAACTTGTAAGTGAATTCCATGGTCTGCATTATGAATTCTTTGCCTAGTTTTAGCTTGAAATTATAAGTAGTTGCTTCGATTCTCCGAAACACTTGGTTGATCTGATGCTTATAACTTCTACATCAAATTGTAAGTGTAAGTGAAGCTTATCCAGAAAAGTTAAGAACTTCTACACCTGTATTTTATTGTAGTTCACAAGCTGTTGTAGTAAGCTCTGCAATCAATTTTGTCGATTTCGAGCACTCATAGCTGGTTTCACTTTACCTGCACGCAACTTGCTTGAAATGAGCTCAAACTGCAGCCGGCATTTTCATTTTTCACTTCCTTTTTTATTTTAATATTATTTCCATGGAAAATGCTCGACAATCATCTCCTAACGTTGTTGTCGACTTATCTCAGTGGCTTAGGTTGCAAAATTGCTCTATAATTCTCACATAATCTTTCTCCCCGCTTTTGAGCTTCCCCTTCTATCTCTTCTCCTTCGTAAGTCAGTTGAAACATAGTCACACAACCGGAAAAGGGGGTTTTTAATGAGTCCATAACCATCCAATATCCATTATTAGCCTCTGTGTAGAGAATGCATGCCTTTGAGTTCTATCTTTGATAAAATGCAAATCGCCATCCTGATTTCCTGCAATTAATAGTTAATATAGTTCTGGGGTTTGCTCTTTCTCACTTCAGAGGGCGTGTTTTTCTACATATCCTACAGCACTGAAGCTATAAGTTCATCTGGAGGGGACCCATCATCTTGGCTACCATGATTTTAGGCTTGAGAGCAAAGAACAGGACAAGTCCCACTGTTCAAATCAATTATCTCATTCATATTCAGGAGATCAAGCCTTGGCCCCCTTCTCAAGCTCTCAGATCCCTTCGTTCTGTATTGATACAATGGGAAAATGGTGAACGCAGTTCAGGTTCTACCAATCTTGTTGTTCCCTCGCTTGGTTCTGTTATAGGGGAAGGGAGAATCGAATTTAATGAATCCTTTAGACTTCCTGTTACTCTATTGAGAGATATATCTGTCAGAGGTGGTGATGCTGATGTATTCCAAAAGAATTGCTTGGAGTTCAACTTGTATGAGCCTCGAAGAGATAAGACTAAAGGTCAGTTGTTGGGGACTGCCATCATCGACTTGGCAGATTATGGAATACTGAAAGGGACCTTGAGCATTAGTGCTCCTATGAACTGCAAGAGGAACTATAGAAACACAGATCAACCACTTTTGTTCATTAAAATTCAGCCAGTTGAAAAGGGTCGCACCGGCTCCTCATCAAAGGAGAGCTTGTCAAAAGAGGTGTCAAAGGACAATAATGGTGGTGATTCTGTGTCAGCATTGATGAATGAAGAATATGCTGAGGAAGCTGAGATTGCCTCTTTCACTGATGATGATGTTTCTTCACATTCATCTACAGCAGTAGCTTCTGCTCTTGAGTCCAATGGGTGCATACCTCCTCGACTTGAAGAGGTACGCATGTTTTTGTTCTCTTCTATTCTTGGATTTATAGCAACATGCATTTTATTTTTATTATAACTAAGTTTTATGTGCATGGCTGTTTGCATCCTCTAGTCTCCTTCCTTGAACAAATATTTCCAAAACTTATTTTGTCATCATTGCATTTTTTTCAAATTTATTTGGTTCAGACAAACTACAATAGGACAAATTTGCAACTTTTAGATGCTTGTGTTTGTTGGACAAAGTTTAGAAACTGCTACTTGCATACTAACCAGGCTTCTCCTCATTGAATTATTCGTTTGAATTGACGTAAGTAAGTATTAAGTCATATTTTATGCTTTGGTCTGTGGCATGGTACTGCAGTTATGAGTCAGCTGGCTGGGTGAATCTTAATATATTAAGAAAATCCCAATTTTGTCATGCAATACCATTTGATACAGTAATTGCCACTGATTTGCAGAATGGACCAGATGGACCTATTCACAACACTGATAGGAATGGCAAGGAGCATCCCCGGGATTCAGAAAAAAGGCTTGATAAATCAAATATGATGCCACAAGATAAACATGAGAATCTGGGGAGGAGTTCATCGTGCATGACATCAATGGATCTATCATCTGATCCCGGGAGTTCGGTAAACAGTGATGCTTCTTTATCTAATTCTCCTAATCGTAGTTCAGGGACAGCCCAAAAGCATGTTGGTTCCCCAAGTTCTCATTCTTCTCCTCAATCCTTAGTTTTTGACTGTTTAGAGGAAGACACTGAGATCAGTACAAGAAGCAGAGGTCATGAACATTTGGATCAAGAGGGTCATGAAAAGACTGCTAATTGTAGAAATATAGTTACAGATGTTCAAACAAACAGCAAAGACTGTAATTCTTATAGTTATTCAAGCAATATCGCATCTTCAGATAGTAATGGCTCCATGAGCAAGAATCCAAGCTTTGTAAACTGTGATGGTTGTCACATCAATGACAAATTTAACGGGAGATATGGGGAAGCTGATGAATATTTTGTAAAGGAGGGAGTAAGTGATGCATTGTACTATAGTTCTATTAAGGACAAACATGGAAATGAAAAATCTAACTTGGATGAGCAGAACCACACAGAAGATGAACAATCAGTAGCACAAGGTGCCAGAGATCACATCGTATTGAGTAGCAGTACCTATTCTTTAGGTGGAGCAAATATTGGTGTGAAGGGAAATATTCTGAAAAGTGAAAGATTAAAGCATGTGAAGTCTGTGAGGTCACTAGTGGACTCAGCTAGGAGTGCTGGACCAGTTGGTAACAATCATCATCCAGAAGTAAAGGAAAGTAGTGTTGTTGGAGATGCACAAAACAGTTGGGGGAACATCAGAGGCAGTGATAAAAAAGATGCAAAGGTTTATCCAAAGGAAGCAAGAAATGCCATTTTAGACATCAAAATCCAGCACTTAGAAAACAAGATAAAGATGCTTGAAGGAGAGTTAAGAGAAGCAGCTGCTATTGAGGCTGCTCTATATTCAGTAGTTGCTGAGCATGGAAGCTCCATAAGTAAAGTCCATGCCCCAGCGCGGCGCCTTTCTAGGCTGTATCTTCATACTTGTAAAGAAAAACTTCAATCAAGAAGGGCTGGGGCAGCTAAAAGTGCTGTTTCAGGGTTAGTTCTTGTTGCAAAGGCATGTGGAAATGATGTCCCAAGGTACACCTGAGCTTTGTTGTTTACTGCATTTTATCTAGAGATCATTTCCCACCATCCTATTATTAACGAAAACAACATTTTGATGATTACCTTGATTAGAAAATAACACAAGTTGCATTATCATGAAAAGTTTAGGGTTTATTTTCTAGTGGTAAAAAATGTAATTTTATTTATTTTGTAAGTATGGAAAAGAAAAATATTTTATGGGATTAAAAAGTTCTTTGTTTTATGCTGGGCCCGCCATAATGCAGTTAATATCTGCATAAGATTCCTAACTCGGATAATTGAAATTAATGGCTAGAGGTTTGATATTTTGCTGATATCTGCCACATGAGATAGATGGAAATTTTTGGTTCATCTTAGAATGCGCCAGCCCCAGCTGATTGACCTCATCTTGTATCTAACTACAGGTTGACATATTGGTTGTCTAATTCTATTGTATTGAGAACAATTATATGCCAAACCACCAAAGAGGCTGCACCATCAGCTTCTGCTGGATCTAGTATGAAAAGAAAAAGCGAGGTAGAAGGGATCAGCAAGATGACACCCTCATTACGATGGAAGGGATCCTCTCCCAGGAAAAACGGAAATACAGCAATGGAGTGTGAAGGCTTTGGCAACTGGGATGATCCCCATGTATTCACATCAGCACTGGAAAAAATAGAAGCTTGGATCTTCTCTCGTATTGTGGAATCTATCTGGTGGCAGGTAATGCCTTAATTGTTTCCCTCCTCCCTTTGGACAATCATAAAGCAGTTATACAAGCTGGTAATTTAAATAACATGAAATTCTGTTGGTATCTAATGCGAATTCTTTTATGTCTATATACAGACTTTGACTCCACATATGCAGCCTGTTGACGCAAAGGTCACTAATAAGGATGTAGGTTCTGCCTTGAGGAAAAGCTACGGAAGGATTTCTAGCTCACGTGATCAAGAACAGGGAAAATTTTCACTAGATATTTGGAAGAGCGCCTTTAGGGAAGCCTGTGAAAGGCTTTGTCCCATTCGAGCTGGAGGGCATGAGTGTGGCTGTCTGCCTGTGCTGTCTAGATTGGTTAGTCTATCCTTTTTCTTTTTGTTGGGATATGAAATCAAGTATTCTTCCACCGTAACCATTTTATGTTTTTCCTTTATAAATTTTGCTATCTGCATTTTTTTTTATCAATTGATATCTCTTGGATATATATATTGATCAATATTACAATTCACTTTGTTATTTTCGTTGATGAAAAATCTTGTTTGCCTTTATCAAGACCTCAGAGTGCATTTCTGTTACTTAAACTAGATAATGGAGCAGTGTGTGGCGAGATTAGATGTGGCCATGTTCAATGCTATTCTTCGTGAATCTGCTGACGAAATCCCAACTGATCCTGTATCTGATCCCATTAGTGATCCTAAGGTTCTCCCAATCCCACCAGGGAAATCAAGCTTTGGAGCTGGTGCACAACTGAAAAATGCGGTAAACTTCTCAATATTTCTCGTATATGTGACCTCTAATATCAGTTGGTCTCTTGTATAAATTTAATTCAAACTAAAGGTACAGGGTTTATTTCATGCCTTTCTTTCTGCTTCTAAAAGTAGGAGAAATGACTTCAAGACCCTTCAAATTTGGATCCTGAAATGCACCAATGACATTTCTTATAAAACTTTTCAGCCATGCCTATGACTGAATAAAAAGTTGTAAACATTACATCAGTAGAGATACTTTTGCCATTTATCTATTAAGTTCTTTCCATTTGTGTTCTGTGCTTGTCAGATTGGGACCTGGTCTAGATGGCTAACTGACTTATTTGGTATGGATGATGATGACTCACTCAAAGATAAGGATGACTCTGATAGCAATGCCGATAGACAAAATACATCCTTCAAGTCCTTCCATCTTCTTAATGCGCTAAGTGACCTCCTGATGCTTCCTAAGGATATGCTGTTAAGTCAATCCATCAGGAAAGAGGTTCGCCAATGAACTTACGCACTTGTTCATTCACTTGCTGACTTGCTAAAATTTTCTCCTCCTCAGTCATGGTGAAAAGGATTTTTGTTTGTGAAGGTATGTCCAATGTTTAGTGCATCACCTATCAAGAGGATTCTTGACAATTTTGTCCCAGATGAGTTTTGCCCTGATCCAATTCCCACTGCTGTCCTTGAAGCTCTGAACTCAGAGGTTTGATAACCAAATTTACGCTTATTTTTCTTTGTTAGTCTCTGTCTTGATATATTTCAAACTGTTAAAATTGACTCGTGAATTTTGCTTGGTATGTCACTTAGGCACTGGCACTATGATTGGCCCTATTATAATTTCAATCATGTTTTCCTTTTAATTTGATACAGGATGATCTCCAGGATGGCGATGAGTCTGTCAAAAACTTCCCATGCATAGCAACTCCCATTGTCTATTTACCTCCTCCGGCAACTTCCATTGCTAGCATTACTGGGGAGATTGGGAACGAATCTCAGCTCAGAAGAAGTAGATCTTCTGTGATCAGGAAGGCATACGCCAGCGATGATGAGCTCGATGAATTAA
The DNA here is from genome assembly GCA_003255065.1 of Cercis canadensis. NCBI lineage: Eukaryota > Viridiplantae > Streptophyta > Magnoliopsida > Fabales > Fabaceae > Cercis > Cercis canadensis. The sequence goes on along the minus strand of QAOA01003736.1, from coordinate 41,904 downwards.
CCTCCCCTTTCTCCTTGATAGGTTTTGATAGTTCCATGTCCCCTGCAGTTTCAACAAGGCCCAGCTGGAAGTCAAAAGAAATTCACAGCGATTCTGCTGTGAGATATGAACTCCTCAGGAACGTATGGATGAACAGCGAGTAGTCAATGCATGTGTATTATTTCCAGCAGACTCCGTAATCAGACTCTGCCCCCTGCCTGTTAACTCCTTTAAATGTCATTGTAGAAAAGAAATGGTCATATCCCTTAGGTTTAGCAGAACAAAAACACCATTTACCGCATTAAGTGACCAAACACGAGATGGTGAGAATAGTGTGCATATAAATAATAATATTTTGGCAGTCTCTACGTTCGACTTACGGCAGGGTCCTGGATTTTGAGTTGCTTATCACATTCTGTGGGAAGTGTTCTTGCTAATTGTCCTGAATTGAATCTGTATCGGAGGACTCAATAAAATTGGATGTCAGTTTGCCTTTAAATTGAAATCCAGAAAATCTCTATAGATTAATCATGACATGATTTATGACGCAAGTCTAAATCATGGGAACAAAAATTAAGTGCTTGATTGGCTACGAAGACATGATTATGTAGTCGACTGGTGAGGAAGCAAACTAGCCCAATGCCACATCCTAGAAAACCTGCGTCACGTAATTGCAGAAAGGGAGCAGGAATGTAACTCATAAGAAAAGTACAAATAGAATAGAACAATACAGAAGGCAACACTCGTAAAATTTAGTGGTCATACAGGCCGGTATTCTCTGCTTTCTATCTTTACTTGACTACATAACAAGCTTACATTCTCAAAAGCTTAAAAAGCAAAAAAGAAACAAAAACAAAATAAATTTGGACTTTCACCAAAATTTCCAGTCAACTCTGACTCTCATATTCATATGTACTATAATGCCGAGAAGGAATACGAATGCTGTGTGGAAGATTGATGGCCAATTACGCAGTCAACTTCTGGGAAGAAGAAGTAGTAGCATTGATATGCTGGAGATGTAATGCAGCCAAAAGTCCTTGCCAGGTCTCTCCAGATGCACCTGCTACTTCAAAATCAAGAAGTTTCTTCTGCTTCCTGTAGTAATCTTCCAGCAGCTTGCTCTGAAAAAGACACAAAATAAAACAATTAAATATATGGCATTATGACTCGTCAATAAATCCAAATCTATGCGAATAAACTATCCCAAAATAGCATATTCTCAGGGTAAGTTCTAAAAAGAACAAAGATGATGATCACCTGCCCTGCATGGCTGTGGACATTTTCTTTACCACAGTGTGATTCTAGTTCGTCCTGCAACTGCATAGTTGGAGTCCTGGAACTGCCCATGCTAAGATATTCCTGACAAGGAGTAAATTTTCCAGTTCCTAGATTTTTGTTCACCAACTTCTCTTCAGTGCATTTGAAATTCACCACTAAATCAACATGAGCAATCTGATCAAGAATCTCCTGTGAAATAGTTCACCATATAAAGAACAAATAAGAAACCAGCATTTGAATAGAAGCAAACTGTAAGAATGTACTAAGTAGTTTGACTCTTTGGCGTGACAAAAATTACTAGTTTAATCATTAATTTTGGAAACATTAAACTTACAGCTTGGATCCGTGTACGAGGAATTCCATCCAGAATGAAGCCAGTTTCACCTCTGTAATATCCTTCTTCCAGCCTTTTTGACAACAGCCCGAAAATTATTTCCTCGGGGACAAGTTTTCCTTCACTCAAGGAATTGGCTATCTGAATTGGAAGAAACAGGGCAACTTATAAGACCATGTCATGCACTACTAGCAAATATTTGAGGGATAAAGCATTCAAAATGAATCTTCAGACTTAATGTTCATATGCCAATCCATAAAATCTTTCAGGAACTTCCTATTCTATTGACTTCTGCTACTTATTTCTTGATTTAATGCAATTCTCTCATTTTTTTTTTTTAGTCTAGAAAAGATAGTAATATTCGGCTCTTCACAGCGAAGGTGCACAAAGTGCCAACTGTAACTTGAATTTTGAGAGAGAAAAACCAAAAAAGATAAAGGAAAAAATCTTCCAGAATAAAAGAAAAGAAGAAAAAGGAAAGAGAGAAAGGCGACGTTCTTCCAGCTAATCGGGACAAACCGCGGAACAGGAAGGTTAGTGGCCATAAGCCGAAAACGAAATCTAAAGAATAGCAAGAACCAGAATTTAGCTTATTGTCTTCTGCTGGAAACTATACTCAACTTTTGCTTCGGCAATTTTCTCAGCAATCAAACAAGGCATAAAACAAATAGCATAAGAAAATTGAATGGTATAATTAATTTTCAAGAGAAGAAAAACCTGTTGGTAGAGAGCAGAGCGAGGGCTGAGTTCCTGGCGAACGAGGCTGCCCATAGAAATGTGAGGAACTTCTAGAAGCTTCGAGAGCCTCTCTGCGAAAACATGCCTCTTGGAGCCTGGCTCCCCAATCATCACCCACTGTACTCCGCGTTCCGGTGTCCAACCCTCTGTCTCGAGCATGGCTCTTGGCCTGTTCTGATACTCCTCTTCGTCATCATCATAGTCGTACTGAACCGCCGCCGCCGCCGATCCGTAGGCTCGGTTCGAGAGGAACCCGAGGCGGCGCATAAGCGACGGCGTAGTCACTCTCAGATGACTGGTTAGTGACGGCGCAACCACTCTCTGGCGACTGATCGCGGCCATGCTGGCGGCGATTTGTAGGGCTTGTATGAGTACCGCCCGAAGAGGAAAGTAACAGTGTGAGAGTGAAAGAAGGGTGTCAGGGGAGAGGCATTTGAGGTTTTAAGAGGGGATACTCAAGTTTGAAGAATGCCATTGTTGGTGGTATAAATTGCGAGGGTGCCACTCGGCTTCGTAGTGCCCGTGGCGGGAGCGAGCCACGCGCGGATGCTTTGCCACTTGGCTGGAGGAATGAAAGATACATTAACTAACATGTTGGAAGATGGAATATAGTAGTATTTGTTTGGGAGTTTAAATTTGAAGAAAAAAAAGTAAATGTGTTTATTTTGTTTTGAAGGTTTTTTAAATATTTTTTATATTTATGTAATATGTCATATTATATAAAATTAATTAATATGTGAATGACATGTGTATAAATTAATTATTTTTAAATTTATTTAAAAAATAAAATAAATTATATTTATATTCAATAAAATATAAAAATTATATATGCTTGTTATGTCAGTGTAGTATAACATACTTATGTAATATCATAGAATATCTGTTATTTTTTTGTTTGGGAGTTCAAGATTAAAAAAAAAATAAAATTAATGAATAATCTCAAATTTTCACATTTTTTTTCTTTTACTTTTATGTTTTTTTAATTTGAGAAGTTTAGAGAAATTTTTTTTTATTATACTTTTATTTATTTTTTAATTTTTTTTTCAAATATTATTTAAATAATATTATTAAAATTTATATTAANTCTTCAAATTGAACACCCATTGTCAAAGTTGCAGAGACCGAGTGAAGCGGGATGAGAAACGGGTCTTAAAATTCTTGCAGTTGGAAGATAATTCCCTCACCCTTTTTCTATTGTCTAAGTTCTATTGACTGAAAGTTGGCCATCCGACCCCTTAAACTCGCGATTTAGCAAATAAAATAGACCATTCCGGACCTTTTCCTCATGTGGCTACCAGCTACAGATCAGATATAACCGGTTGAAGAAAGAAGAAAAGATCGATGAACAATTAAGCGAGACTTTGCCTTAGAGACCAATGAAATGCGACCGAGAAGCTTTTTTACAAACTAGTTCTTTGAAGACCTATTGCTTCTGCTTCCCTGCATTTTCGAGGTATGTTATACTTATTTTAGCTTTGAAAAATTGAACACCTATTGTCATAGTTGCACACACCGAGTGAAGTGGGTTGAGAAAGGGGTCTTTGAATTCTTGCACTTGAAAGATAATTCTCTTTCCTTTTTCTATTGTGTAAGTTTTATTGACTGAAAATTGACCATTTTGGAGGTATGTTATAGTTAGTTTAGCTTAGAAAATGTGTGTTTTGTTGAGTGCCCACCAAGTGTTTGTTGAAATGCTTGAACGATATTTTGCATATATGGTGCTTCAAAATTGGTTGTTGTAGTGTCTAAAGTAGCTTTCTATGTTGCATGATGAGATTTCCGTTTTATGAAAACATGCTATGATAATTGATTTGGAGTATTTTTCTGTTTCATTTCGGTAGCCTTAAGGGCTTATACTTCACATTGAGTGGGTACAGGAGAGGCAATAATCAATAAGATTAGAAAGGATAGTTAATCGTAGCATAAGTACTTGAAGAAGCCTATGCTTGGATTGGTCCTGACCTATCCTAGTTGGAACATATTGGGGAGATTTCTTGTATAGGGTTTTGATGAACTTGTTGTAAACCATAATAAAGTTCGATATTTTTTTAATTGATTTGCTAAATACTTGAGTTGTTTATGGACCCTTTGGACAATGTGAGGCAAAAATTTAGTTGGTGAGGTAGGAGATACCATAGGGAAATGAATGGCCAGATTGTAGTCTTTTAAGTTTTGAATGTTATATTCTGATTTTGGAGTGAACTATTTTGAAAAAAAAATTCAATATGACATGCTTTCCTATTTGGTTGTATAGTGTAGACATTACAGTTGTAAGCTATGTTAAGACATTAAGAATTACCTTGAAAACAGAAGATGGCTTCATAGAAAAAATAATGTTCAAAAGCTGCATAGAGCATGCCTTTGAAGTCATATTCAAAGCAGCAATGGAGCGAACATAAAATCCTTGCTAATCTGTATGCACTGGGGAGATGATTCTTCACCAAGAT
>QAOA01003736.1:14166-36948 GCA_003255065.1 Cercis canadensis | reverse complement strand
TTTTAAAAAACAACACCATCAACACCTAAAATTTTAGTTAAATTTTGTTCGAACAAAAATACCTTTTTAAATTGAGTTAATTAATCATTTATTTTGTTGACTTTTAGTCACTTTCTCACTTTAAACACAGAAATAAATGTTTTCACTTTGTACTAAAAAGAAGGAGGAAAATGAAATTGATGTTTCTTTTTAAAATGTTCAATTTTTTTCAAATTTAATTTTGATTTATTGAATAAAAAATTACACAAATATAAATTATAGCATATAATATATTCATATCATCGAAAAATATATTTTTCTGTATATATATATACATGTATAACATACTTATATAAAAATAATAATTATAATTACGTAAAAAAAAGAAGTAATATAGCAATTTGTTAATCTACGAATGAATTAATAATTACTTACGGCTGAGTCTACAATACCCATGGCTCCAAATGGGTATTGGTGCAAAGGGCGTTTAACGTTTGAGATGAAGCCAAGTGTATGTTGGTGATGAAGTGACTGAATTTTGACTGTAAATGGTTAATTGTATTTTAGCCCCATAAAATTTAAGTATTAACTTTTGTTCTGCACTAACCAAAACAGTTGTTTTCTCGTCTCCTCCAGCATTCCGACGCCCCTTGTTCATCTTCTTCATTTTCTTACCCTAAACCCATATCTTAATCTGCGTTATCCATTCCGCCCCCTCTATATTAGCATAGTCTACATTTATTCTTCAAATTGAACACCCATTGTCAAAGTTGCAGAGACCGAGTGAAGCGGGATGAGAAACGGGTCTTAAAATTCTTGCAGTTGGAAGATAATTCCCTCACCCTTTTTCTATTGTCTAAGTTCTATTGACTGAAAGTTGGCCATTTTCGAGGTATGTTATACTTATTTTAGCTTTGAAAAATTGAACACCCATTGTCATAGTTGCACACACCAAGTGAACTGGGTTGAGAAACGGGTCTTTAAATTCTTGCACTTGGAAGATAATTCTCTTACCCTTTTCTATTGTGTAAGTTATATTGACTGAAAGTTGACCATTTTGGAGGTATGTTATACTTAGTTTAGCTTAGAAAATGTGTGTTTTGTTGAGTGCCCACCAAGTGTTTGTTGAAATGCTTGAACGATATTTTGCATATATGGTGCTTCAAAATTGCTTGTTGTAGTGTCTAAAGTAGCTTTCTATGTTGCATGATGAGATTTCCCTTTTATGAAAACATGCTATGATAATTGATTTGGAGTATTTTTGTGTTTCATTTCTGTAGCCTTAAGGGCTTATACTTCACATTGAGTGGGTACAGCAGAGACAATAATCAATCAAATTAGCTCTATTTCTGTCATAATGTTTAACATTTCATAGGAAGCTTAATGTTAAACGTAGAGGATACTTAGAGGATAGTTAATCGTAGCGTAAGTACTTAAAGAAGCCTATGCTTGGACTGGTCCTGACCTATCCTAGTTGGAACATATTGGGGAGATTTCTTATATAGGGTTTTGATCAACTTGTTGTAAACCATAATAAAGTTCCATATTTTTTGAATTGATTTGCTTAATACTTGAGTTCTTTATGGACCCTTTGGAGAATGTGAGGCCAAAATTTAGTTGGTGAGGTAGGAGATCCCATAGCGAAATAAATGGCCAGAATTTGATACCTTGTATGTGGGTTTAAAGTCACACACCTCTCATTTAGGATAGTAACAAATTCATATTCAAATATTATTGGAAACCTGAGTAGTGTAACTAACAAAAGGACAATACGAAGGACCTTTGCATACACCTAATTTTTTTTAATAAATGTCTAAAGAAAAAGAAGGGGGCAAAAGTAGAGAAACTAATTTTTTGTGGCTTTAGTCTTTTAAGTTTTAAATGTTATATTCTGCTTTTGGAGTGAACAATTTAGAAAAAAAAATTCAATATAACATGCTTTTCTATTTGGTTGTATAGTGTAGACATTACAGTTGTAAGCTATGTTAAGACATTAAGAATTACCTTGAAAACAGAAGAGGGCTTGATAGAAAAAAAAAATGTTCAAAAGCTGCATAGAGCATGCCTTTGAAGTCATATTGAAAGCAGCAATGGAGCGAACATAAAATCCTTGCTAAACTGTATGCAATGGGGAGAGGATTCTTCACCAAGATCTCGTTATTTTTCAGTGTATTGTTTAGTAATTACTGAAAACTATGCAATGGAATAGTGCTAGTAATTAATATGGGTAAAGAATAAAAATAATGTTAATGAAAAGAAGTGCATGAAACGCAAATGACATTGTAGGCTATATGTGTAGGCTTTTTGGAAATGGGTTCAAGTAGATTAATGCATGGCATGCAAGTATTTATTACATGAAGAAGAATTAGTCGAAATTAGTGGATTTGAGTAAGTGAACCAAGTGAAGCATATGAAGATTGTGCAAAGAAGGTTTTATAGAGAGTATTAAAACCCGGAGGAATACTTTCACATGGTTATTTTTCACTATGATTTTGCACATAACTCCTTTGTTATACATTTAATGAATTTTGGGTAAAAGACTGAATGTTAGTGAAGACCACAGAAATTCATGGGCAGAGGAAAAATCCTAGTAAGAAATCTCATATTATGTATTAGTGCTTGTCAAGATCATGGAGTGATGGCTTGTACACTAAGTTTTTGTATATGCTATGTGTAAAAAGTAAGCTAGATTGGTTGTAGTATTGCTATTTTTTAGTGGAGTAATTGTTAGGTTTTTTACAGGTCCTCACTCATCATCTTTAACCACCATAATACTATGGTCGCCATGTCTACCAAAAAGCAGAAAACCAGCAAAGAAGCCTCTCCCTCCTAGCAACCTTGTCTAAAGTTGGCTTTACTAGCACATGGAGCTTCCAGCAACTGAGGTATATGATTGTGTTAGTATGAACAAGTGGCAGAATTTGACTGATGAGCAGTTTATAAATTTAAGCATCCAAGAAGTAGAAGCGCTAGAATTTTTGTCTTGGGAAGATGCTCATACTTTTTATGTAAAGTATGCAATGATGCATGGTTTTGGAGTCCGAAAATGTAATATTGGGAAGAACAAAGCTGGAGAATGCACTTGGCGTAGTTTTGTATGTTCTTGTGAAGGATATAGGTCCGAGAAATTTATAAAGAAGGAAAATAGGAAGAGGCAGCACAAATACTTAACTAGGTTTGGGTGTAAAGCCAATCTGCGTGTGCAACTAAATGGGGATAGAAGGAAGTGGTTTGTAACTTCTTTTGTGGATGAGCATTGTCATGAATTACTTGGGGTTAATTATACCACATTGCTACGGTCACACCGGAAGATGACACCGTCTGATATTGCACAATTGAATAGCATGCGAGATGCTGGCCTAAAGCCTGCACATGGTTGGCGTTTTTTTGCTGGTCAATCTGGTGGCTTTCAAAAGGTTGGTTTTATTATGAAGGACATATACAACCATATTGCATCCGAAAGAACAAAAGCAGGGGGTGATGCAGTCGCTGCACTAAGTTATCTTAGTGGTTTAGCTGATAATGACAACATGTTTTTTATGAGGCATACTGTTGATGCAGATGGCCGGTTAGAACACTTGTTCTGGTGTGATGGTATTTGTAGAATTGACTATGAATCCTTTGGTCAAGTGTTGGCCTTTGATACAACTTACAGGCGGAACAAATATGATAAACCCCTTGTCATATTTTCTGGTGTAAACCATCACAGGAGCACTGTGGTTTTTGGGGGCGCTCTTGTTTCTGATGAACGAGAACCTACATATGTGTGGCTGTTAGAAACTTTCTTGGAAGCCATGGCACAGAAGAAACCTGCCTCGGTGGTCACCGATGGTGACATGTCAATGAGGAACGCTATCAAGCATGTGTTTCCTGAAGCAAAACATAGGCTTTGTGCGTGGCACTTAGCTAAGAATGCACATACAAATATCCGGAGAGGGAATTTTAGAGATGACTTTAAGAGATGTATGCTAGGTGATTTTGAGATAGGGGAGTTTGAAGAAAGGTGGGCATCTATGGTGCAACAGTATGATGTAGAAAGCAATAAGTGGGTGCAAGATGTGTACAGCAAGAAAAAATTGTGGGCCACAGCATATCTTAGACATCACTTCTGGGCAGGTTTACGCACAACTTCCCGGTGTGAGGCGATGCATGCACACATTGGTAAATTTGTGAAGCATGAACACAACTTGTATGACTTTTTCTTCCACTTTCAGCGAGGTCTAGAATATTTCAGGAGCAATGAGATGCATCATGATTTTAAATCCCTATATGGTGTGCCGGTGTTAGTGTCTGCCTTGGTTGCCATTGAGAAAAGTGCATCTGTGGTATACACTAAGGCATCATTTGAGTTGTTCAGGAAAGAACTGGCCAAATCAGCAGCAATGAAAATAATTAGTCGGGAAGATAGGGGCAGGTTTCGTGAATATGTTGTTTCTAGATATCGCACTTTGTCTTGTTCATGGAAGGTTGTATTTAATTGGCATAAAATTAACTTGTATTGTTCATGTGCTCGAATGGACTCAGTTGGCATTCCTTGTGCACATATGGTTGTTGTTATGAAATATGAGGATTTGAGAGAGTTACCTGAAAAGTTAGTTTTGAAGAGATGGAGGAAGGATGCAAAGAGGATGGAAAAAAGCATTGTTGAGGATGATGATGACAGTGAAAGGCTATTAATGCACCGCCAACATGCTCTTCTACAAACATGTAGATGGTTATGCAATCTTGCAAGCAAAAGAAGTGAAGACTACCATGATGTAAGAGACAAGTTAGGAGTAATTGTCACATCCCTTGAAGTGAAACATGGTACACGGATGAATGAAATTGATTCCAAGAGGAGGATGTATGAAGGTGATTCCAGCCGAGGTGTAAGTCATGTGAAGGATCCAATTGCTGTCAAAACGAAAGGTAGGCCTATCGGAGTTAGCTCAGGGTTTCCTAGGAAGAAGAGGTGTTGCGGGTTATGTAGGAAATGAGGGCATATTCGGAGGCATTGCCCTGAAAATAGCCATTTCGGTTCCAACCAAGAATTTACCGATGACACAAGTCTTGAGTCCGAAACAGTCAATATAGGGTGCAGCATTGGTAACTTGGGTGAATACGAGGTAATAAATTCATAGTGACAAATAACTTTATATACATTGATGTTAACATCTTGCACCTATTGTTTTTTCGCATGCATAATTAGGTGGGCACATATTTAATTTACAGGCAGTGGACACTTTCACGGCAGACCGTGGTTTTGACGTGCATGAAGCATTTAGGACAGTTGGAGAAGACCATAGTGATCCACCTGCATATGGTGCTTATCAAGTATGTTAAAATCCTTTCACTGTTTTACAAATTAGTGAGCTTACATATTAATAAAGTTTCTAATGCAGACAGAGGAAGATACACAGCAGTCCAGGTGTTCTCCCCCTTGAACCGGTTATTCGTAACTGTAATTTAGCATATATTCCCTATTTAGCAGTCCAACTGATGGAATTGTGCTCCATAGGACTTTTCATTGATGGAAGGATTAATGATGGCCCATACTTGCTGCTAGTATAGTCAGGGAACTGATACGGATATTAGTTTTTATTCTTATTTGAAACCTTTTAATGGTTAGGAATGGACTCGTAGCCAATATGAGCATGATTGATCTTTTAGAAGGTCATTTTCTGAAAGTGTAAAAGCAGCTGAAGCGGCTGCAAGAAGCAAGGTGCATGTAGCCCGCAGCTCTGCTTATCCGTATCTATATATATATATATATAATAGAATGTTTCAGTTGTTCTAAATTGTGTATCAACTTTCAATTCACTTTTGTTGCGATTTTTTTTTTCTCCAAATAGATATCTGATACTGTGATACATTTTCTGAACTCTACAAAATTTTGACCTTGTTGCTCCTGGCTTGCTCCTTTTCTTAGCTTTGACACCCAAATTCTAGTGATAACTGAAGTACTATGGTGTCGTGTGTGTGTGTGAATAGAGGAAATGAGAGTTACAAGATGCTTGATTTGAAGGGTGCAATCTCTACTTATTAACAAGAAATCTGATTGTCTGTTTGTTACTATGGGCTCTGTTACTTGCATCAACTGGACAAGCCCATTATTCATAGAGATATAAAGACTAGTAATGTGTTATTGGACTCAGACTTTGAAGCTCATATTGCTGATTTTGGGCTGGCAAGGAGACTTGAGGTGTCACATTCTCATGTTTCCACACAAGTCGCCGGCACGATGGGTTACATGCCACCGGAGTATAGAGATGGGGTCAATGTGACTAATGTGAAAACTGAAGAGAACATCCTACAGTTATACCGACCAATCCAATATGTATGTTTAGAATCATAAAAATCTCACTAGATGATTATAACAAAAGCCCATTAATCAACATCCAATCAGATAATGATAAAGCTATCAACTTTGACATCCTTAAGGGGGCTATTATACCAAAACATGGAAATCAGTAATAAAGCTTATATTTTTTTTGGAAGATAATAAAGAAGAGAAAGAGTCTTACTCATTTAAAATGGGGACTGAACTGAACTAAAGGAAATCAAACTCTAATGTTGGCACGTGGATTACTAAATATTTGTTTAGTGTTAGATCAATACATAAATCTAACATAGTGTACGGTGATTACAAATAGAAATGTCTGTAAAAAAGCCTATATATCAGTAGACAAAATATTTGAAGGACATGTCAATTGTCCCCCTCCTCAAAAAATTGCAACATCGTAAATAGACAAAACATGCTATACGTTACAAAATGCATGACCAATATGTCAGCAAACTCTATAAACCATCTGACAAATTATATAGTGGACCGTCATACATGTTCCAGTAGTGACATGCTTTATTAAAAACCTCCCCCTTTAACGTATTGTATTCGTTAAAGACCAGGTCAATGGCAAGATACATCCTCCCAGTATCTTCGGGGTCCTGCAAATACCTTGGTCAGTCCCTTAAAACAACTGATCTATGCAATTAACTATACAAGTATAAAAGTTGGGTTTACCCCAATATCAAAGTTACTAGTTTTGGTAGCAAAGGTCATCCAGTCAGCAACCCATACACCACAATCATCCCTACAACATAATTGATGATATTAGTGATTGGTGCCAAAGACATAGTGAATTGCTGAAATTATTATTACCCATTCTTCTGGGTGTCATAGTTGCTAGGTTGGACAACTTCCCAGTGAGACATAGAATAAGGCTTGTTTGGATAGAATTTTGGATTCTTCAATAGCTCTTCCATGAATGGTTTCTAAGACACAAATAAGATACGAATTATTAATAGTGGTAAATAAATTGTATTAATAGTTAAATATAATAATTACATGGAAATTGTCCCACCATTTTATTTATCTGTTCAATTCGAAATTGTTGATGCTCTGCAACAGGATAGGAGTCAACATAATTCACCTCCCATGCTCCAAGATCTATTACCATCAAGTACCAATGGAGTCCAGGTTGGTTCATTGGGATATATATCTATCAATGTAATTGTGACCAAATATTATCATTTAACATATGGAAATAACATAAGATCTTTGGCAACCTATAAACACGTATGTAATACTAACATGTGAGTGAACATTGCTGCGTGTCATGTACATATCCGCATATTTATCAATTGCCTCCTCCACAGAAATACAGCCAGCACACACTTGTTGCTATACAATGTATACATATCAATTTAGAGACTATGCGAAAATGTTAAAACCGACGTGACATACATTGCCCAGTAGGAGAAAAAAATAATTGATACACATGTTCGCTTACTGAGAATGTTGGAGGCAAGTACCAAATTTCCACACTTCGCGAATCCCTTTGTACCTTTGTCATTCTAACAGCTTGCATGGTCAATATCTGCCAAGTTGTAACCAAATTAATCAAATCACCTCTTACTTTAAGTGTATTTGTTCCATTTGTAAAATTAAGTACTTATAAGAAAATGGTCAAATACTCACGTCACCATCTATCCACTGATTTGGAAGGAGACATTGAAAAAGTTCTCTTCTTGCTCATAGAGCATCACATTTCACTAGAATCTCTCTGATTCATAATACCCAAAAATAATAACAAAATTTATAATTAGGCAAGAAATAAATATGGGGGTTCTCTTCCAAACTAATGAAGTGATTGCTATACAATGTATACATATCAATTTAGAGACTATGCGAAAATGTGAAAACCGACGTGACATACATTGCCCAGTAGGAGAAAAAAACAATTGATAAAGATGTTCGCTTACTGAGAATGTTGGAGGCAAGTACCAAATTTCCACACCTCGCGAATCCCTTTGTACCTTTGTCATTCTAACAGCTTGCATGGTCAATATCTGCCAAGTTGTAACCAAATTAATCAATGTAATCTCTTACTTTAAGTGTATTTGTTCCATTTGTAAAATTAAGTACTTATAAGAAAATGGTCAAATACTCACGTCACCATCTATCCACTGATTTGGAAGGAGACATTGAAAAAGTTCTCTTCTTGCCCATAGAGCATCACATTTCACTAGAATCTCTCTGATTCATAATACCCAAAAATAATAACAAGTGGGATAATTAGGCAAGAAATAAATATGGGGGTTCTCTTCCAAACTAATGAAGTGAAGCTTATATAAACAGTTCATGAAAGTCATACTCTGCTGGTAGGTCATTAGAGAATATATATGCTGCGATTTTAAGTCGTTGAAGATCTAGTACCATATCCCTGTGTGGGTAGAATGATAGCTTCATTTCCTGCTCCAACAAACCATTACTAAAAATTATAAAATGGTGTTCTAAATATTACAACCAAATAAATGCTTACTAAATGAACATTATAATACTCACAGGAGGTGTCACCGACTTATGTCCTCGATGTCTCATTGGTGGAGGTGTTTCGAATTTTTCCTCTTCAGTACCTTTTTGAGGTAATGTGTACCCCTTCATATGAATAGGTGGTGGTGAAACATATTCCCCATCAAATAGCCTCTTCCCAGCATTGGACTTCCCCCTTTGACCTTTTCCCTAAATAAAATTATGAACTAACATAATAAAAATGTAGCCCATGACAAAAAATTGGATACACAAAAACCATATGAAGAGGATGGAATAAATACCCTATTAGAAGAGGCACCCCTTGGCCTGCCTCGCTTTGGTTTTGTTGGTGGGTGAAATGAGTCAAAACGATGTTCATCCGGTTGTCTTTTTATTTGTTGTGTAATGGGATGGCTTTTGCCATCTCGTTCTGTACTTCCTGATGCATGGGGGCCATGAACAACATCCAAACTATGTTCAGTAATCTCCACGTGCGGATAGTTATGAACAGATACTTGCTCCGTTGTTGCAGTGGACTGCTTTGGATAATGAAAGCCATCACCTTTTTTGGAGACATCCATGTTTCCTTTACTACTCACGTCACCTATGGGGTCATTCTCTTTCTTTGTGTGACCAACGTCTTTACTCACCAATGAAGCCATTAGTGACAACTCTGACTTCAAACATTGCAAAGTCTCTTCCATGCCATATATTTTTGCTTGAATAACCTGAGAGAATATATCACATTTAAGATGTCATACACACATAAAGTTCAACAAACAACACCATTAATGGATAACGGTTGTGAACGGTATACATATATATATATATACGGTTCTGTCATATAAAATGGAGGATTGAAGATGATGAATAATCACCATTAAACGAGACTGCATATCTGCATTGCTTAATCCAACAGTAGCAGTTGCCTTTGATGAGGCGAGTTCATGGTTGGACCACAGCGTACTTTGTCTGTAATCCATATTGGTCAGCTTCAGTAATGGCAACAACAATGAGCTTTAACGCAGAATGATGTCTTCTTAAGAGGAGCTGTTTGTAAGGTCTTCTTAAGAGTGAATTACAGTATTGTCCAAGGGCATGTGAATTACATACAAGTAGGAATGAGCGGGAAGGTAATTCCATTGACCCGGTATTTTAAAATAATTGTGGACAATTACACGTTCTCCCAAGGCTTACTCCCTAACTAAAGTTGCCAAAGGTTGCGTCAGTGAGTGTTAATAAGAACCAATAGGTGTACCATTGTCATTGGGTGAATAAGCGTTTAATAGTCTTTGTCAGCAGGTTCAATTAATGAATTGCAGCAGTTGTCCATAAGAGACTATTCTACTGTGTTTATCAAGTATCATTTTAGAGGTTCTACTCATCTTAAAGGTTGATGATATATATTCATGAAGAAAATCATAAAATATGTTTGTAAAAAAGTACCATATGACCAAAGTATAAGACAAATAATCCAAGTAGTAAAACTGCTAGTATACTCTGTGTAGTACGGCTGTTTGAATTGAAGTGTTTGTATACTATATAGTTTATTAATGTTCAGGGGATGGATCAAATTAAATGTATAGAGATTTAACGTTTTTACAATACTAACTCAGTAATATAATGTAATGACAATATTGTCACTGCACTAAACAATATTAATGGCAAACTAAGTACATGTTTAAGATTTCCATTGTTATTTCCACTCTACGAAATATTTTCTCTTTATTCTTTCTCTCTTGGCAACCCAACCAAACAATCAAGATATTATTAAGTGTGCTGTAATTCAGAGGTAACTGGTTCATTTACCTTCCTTAATACTATTTAGTACTTTGCAAAACCAAAGGCAAGTGTGTGACATTCCCTACTAGAGACTTGACTTATGGAACTTTATATGGACATGTGTGTGACATCCATATATGTATCATTATCTTTCTATGTGTCCCTCTTGTGAACTCCGAGTTTACTCATGTAATATAATTACTGTTCAATGTTCCTTATATGTGTGTGTATGTCTTTATCACCTATCGGGTCATTATATTTGTCACTTGATCACTTGATGTCCATATTTTCAATTTCAGCCTATCTTGCTAAGTCATTGGCGAAAGTACTTCGTGAAGTACTTTATATCTGGACAAATGGAGAAGTTAGGATTTGCTTAATTAAATTTGATGGCCTTTGTCTATGCGTTGAAAGGATAGGTAGATTCGTTAATAAATTTCAAAATGTCCAATGTGTTAGTGTTTGTGGAGGGACAAATACTTTTGAAGAAGTTGATGGCCCCGTATTAATGTCAATAGGTTGGAGTGGTCACTCTTTTACGTGTTCTGCAACTGTTGTGCACCTTTTATAGCTGTTATCATGCCATACTTTATGATATGATAAATTAATATGCTTGCTTGCTTGCTTAGGGGTAATCGTTGGGTTCTTAAATTTCATGAACTAATAAATTTCTCACACTACACGTGGTGTTGCATATTGATCTGTTCATATGTAAACACCCACCCACAAATTTTGCAAAACCAAAGGCAAGTGTGTGACATTCCCTACTAGAGACTTTACTTATGGAACTTTATATGGACATGTGTGTGACATCCATATATGTATCATTATCTTTCTATGTGTCCCTCTTGTGAACTCCGAGTTTACTCATGTAATATAATTACTGTTCAATGTTCCTTATATGTGTGTGTATGTCTTTATCACCTATCGGGTCATTATATTTGTCACTTGATCACTTGATGTCCATATTTTCAATTCCAGCCTATCTTGCTAAGTCATTGGCGAAAGTACTTCGTGAAGTACTTTATATCTGGACAAATGGAGAAGTTAGGATTTGCTTAATTAAATTTGATGGCCTTTGTCTATGCGTTGAAAGGATAGGTAGATTCGTTAATAAATTTCAAAATGTCCAATGTGTTAGTGTTTGTGGAGGGACAAATACTTTCGAAGAAGTTGATGGCCCCGTATTAATGTCAATAGGTTGGAGTGGTCACTCTTTTACGTGTTCTGCAACTGTTGTGCACCTTTTATAGCTGTTATCATGCCATACTTTATGATATGATATATTAATATGCTTGCTTGCTTGCTTAGGGGTAATCGTTGGGTTCTTAAATTTCATGAACTAATAAATTTCTCACACTACACGTGGTGTTGCATATTGATCTGTTCATATGTAAACACCCACCCACAAAGATAACATTAACAATATGAAGGTCACAGAAGACATCTGTTTGCACACCAATATCTCCCCACTCAAAGCAAGCATACACGTAAACCAACAAGTATACATAATTTATTACCAAAAAAAAAATCAAGTATACATCATTCATGAACTAGAGCTTTTAATATTTAATCAATTATTAAATTCCTAAACAAATTAGTAATAGTGGACCCCATGACTTATTGACTGGGGTAGCTGACCCTATATATATATATATGATGTTTGCTTCTCTATACACTCACAAATCATTGCCTACTTCTTTTCATCTCAATTAATTCTCTATGAAGCCAGTGAGCGGAGGCAAGCAGAAGATGTACGTGGTGTTTCATGGGAGAGCACCGGGTATTTATTCAACATGGGCAGAGGCACAGTACCAGGTGAATGGATTCAGTGGTGCGTCCTACCAATCCTTCAAGGATAGGGAGTCGGCTGAAGTTGCTTGGGCATTATACTGGCCCCGTTGGGAACAAAACATGGACGACCATGCAGTTGCTGATGAAACTATTAATGTAGAAGTCCCAGTGGCCATAGGGCATGAACAATCTCAGTTGGAAATTATTGGAACCCTGGGGGGAGCACAGTCAGAGGAACCAATTGTTAATGTTCACCCTTTGACATCTAATCCAAACATAGTCGGCTCTGCACAATTTGTTCATCACGGTAATAATGGTGGCGAAAGGCTTCTTGAGGGAATACTTATTGGTTTTTTAATGGCTATGGTAACAATGTTTATGACCAGTTATTTCAAGTGGTAGAGAAACATAAAGCACTTTATTTTGTATGGGTATTCCGATTAGTAAATGTTATTGTAACTGAAGGTTGGTCAAAGTCGGTTAAAAGTTGGTTTACATGTTACTTATTAGGATTCTCTTGCTCTTGAGATTGTAGGATTTACTTTCATCGTGTTTGTGTATTTTTAATTTTTTTAACAAATGAAAAGTTGCAACAACTTTCACGTGACTAAGGAGAAGTGACCACACTTTTTTTTGGTATTGGAGAAGTGACCACACTGTAAGCATGCTTAAATTATATTCTCTGTTTCCTATAAAAAAATTAATTTATTCACTATCAGTTGTTCTCATAAGTTGTTTGCCAGGGATATGAGTGGTTGTCAGAATCATAAAGCATTTTTCCTTTTGGTATTATATATTCGATGCGTGTACATGTGGTGAAGCAAAAAAATAAAGCAGCAACTCTATATCACCAGCTACCCTGTACGAATGTTCTCTTTACACATATTTCAAAATGTTGGATTTACTCTTTAAATGGAATGAGACAAATACTTTTTTACTATTTTAAATAAAGTCTTACGCTATATTAAGAACTAATTTTAAAAAATTATATTTGGACTTTAATAAGTAACCAAATAAATATATGCGCAATAATTTAGACTAATTTATCATTTAGTCAATATTATTAAGTGTGCTGTCAAATTATATATTAAATATTATATTAAATATAATTGGTTAAGTGTGCTGTCAAATTTATCACTGCTCCATTGTGCGTGGAAATAAGAGGAGTGCACGATTATGTACTCTGAACCTTCGCCTACCACAGACTCAGTGTAGGAAATAACAAGACCACATGGATGACCTTCACAGCATCCATCCCTTATGAAACTGACAACAAGTTGGGAGTACATATAAGACAAATAATACCTTGCCAACCCTCCCATGAACAGCGGACTAGAAAGTAATAAAAATACCCTGAAGCTCAGCCAGAAGGCTATAACTATCCTCTAATATTAGCTGTAAAAACCATTAACCACCGGTAGGGAAGTTATGGTATACACCAACGCAAATGAAGAACTGAAACATTATTTATTTCTTCATTCACATCACCAAACTCACGTTCTAATATATATGCTAACAAAGCTTAACACATGATGTGAACTACTGATAAGTAAAACAGATAAGTGACCAACATAAAGGCTCTTGCTGTGACAGTAATGGGCTTCCATGCAGCTGATATTGACATGTATGTAAAGTGGCATATGATTGTTAATGCCTCATACATATTTGAAACTACTGGGGACAAGGATGTAATCCCTTCGAACTAGATTTATTCAGGTTCTGCATGTCAAGCTCTCCAGCTCTTTCAACGGATCAGGTTGACTCAGTCCTCAGTCAGACGTACCCCGACTCACACCACCAACAGCCTGCTTAAAAAATGGCAACTCCAGTTCACTCAATCTTCAGTCACATATACCCTCAGTCATCGCTTCATGCAAATAATCCATCACGTGTAATTGTCATCATTCATACATCGTATACCCATGCCTCTGCTACGGTCACCTTCTTGCATCACTGGGTTGCTCTTATTGATGCATGCTTCCCAGCTCTCTCTCTATATCTCCTTCACTAACTCTACGGGTCTCTCTCGGTAGAGTTTAAGAACTCTCGCTTGGCTTCAATGAACAGTTAAGCTATTACTCCTTCTTCCTTGACATTTCATGTGCATGGCCGCATAGGTTTTTGTACATATCAAATATGACGTCCAAGATTATCCACTAAATTGAAATTGAAGGGCCACACGTTTATATTCTCAGTATCATATGGAAATATAAGAGTATAGGATGATAAACAATTTAATTGAATGTCTTCATATTTGTCACCATCGGAGATATACATGCTTAGGATAATTTCTAATTGTTAGAGAGGCATTAATAATTGACACATAATAGCTGTAAATAGTTGTACAAATTAAACATGACTAATATATAATTGCTTCATAATAAATTAAAATGAGTATATTAACTTTCCATATCATATCAAGCACTGTGGCTTTTGGACCTCTATAAAAAAAAAATGAAGTTCATATAGTTAAACCTATATATAAAGCATACATTTTGGTCAAAACCCACATAAATGATAAATGATAAATAGATTTAAATCAAAACCCACATAAATGATAAATGGTAAACGTAATTTTTGCCATATATAAAAGTCATATATAACTATAGCATAATCAAACTTTCTATGCTGGACTTTGGTACTATCCAATCGTTTTTGGAATGTCCAACTTTTATTACTGACAACTATGACACAAGAAATGGGCCACCCAGCCATGTTTCCCACCAACGTGAAACTTGTAAGCTTGAGATGAAGAGCTAAAAGCACACATTGCCATCAACACAAACAAAAGTCCTAGAAATTTGCTGGAACCCATTTTTTTTTTCTTCTCTCAAATTTGGACACAGAAAAGTAACTGGATTAAGGAGTAGCTATAGCTCTTGAAGGGAAAATGAGGGTGAGGGAGATGGGGATGGAGAAGAGGGTGATAGTGAGGAGGGTTATATAGTGTGAAATGAGAGAAGGTGACCGTTGTGTAATATTAATACGACGTGAAAATTGCTTTCACTAGGAAGGCATTGGTTGGCACTGTCATAAAATCCAATGGGCGTTTCGGAAGTGAAAATTATTTCGCTATTTACACGCGGCGGCATGCAAGGGACTCAACAGTATAATCTTTGCGAGGAAGACTGTGTTCAAATTAAGAATCAAAATGCTTTTAATTTTCTTTCCATTTTAATCCTTTTTTCTTATATTATATATGAATACAATTAAAAAATAAGAGATTGTGAACAACCAAAAAAAAAAAAAAAGACAGATTGGGACATGGAGCAAGTATTATATTGGTTACATAATTATTTTAATCCTTTTTTCAAAATGCTTATTGCTGAGTTTCTAGCCTTTCTGACCAGAAAAAAGAAAGGAATTTCTTGGTTACAAAGATGTACATACCACAACCAAAAACAATGGAATCTAGGTCGCCAGTAGTCAATGTTAATTACTGTTACTGTTATTAGTCAATAATAAGGTTTCTTGATTGCCAATAATTGCAGATATGGTAATTAATCAGCTGGTGAAATTAGAAACAGATTTAATCAAATTTTCTAATAATTAGTAATTATAGAAAAAATAATTAATACAAGATTTTAATTTGTCAGGTGGATAAATATCACAAAACAGGTTGAATATAATATATTTCAAGTGTTGTTGTACCTCTCCTTCTTCCCATCTTTTCAACTCGCATCTCCTTCATAACAATATAATATATTATATTTCACTGTCAAGGCCAATAGCACTTTTAAGTTCATTGGGATGATCATCACCGCCATTTGGTACGTCAAATCACAATGTACAATGACCCTTAATACTCATTGCCTGTCTGCATACTGCACGGTAATATAGAAATGGAAATGATAAAAAAAATTCGCTTATTTACAAATTGGCATCAAGGATATTAGGTATTATCATATTTGCCTATCAAGTAGTTGTAATTACAGCACGAAGCCCCACAATTCGTCTTAAACCAAGGGCCCCCCAACCTGTACTTTTAACCTCTTCCTCTTCCTTTTCCTCTACCTCTTCCCCTTCTTGTCGTTCTATTTCTGCGGTAACCCAGACCTCCAACCTGTACCTTAAACCTCTTACTGTCGTTCTATATCGGCTGTAACCCAGACCTGCCAACAATATGGACAACGAACACAAGGTAGATACATTATTTTTTTGATGCTTTTTTATTCTGTGTCTAGGCTTTATCTCACCCGAATATTTATGGAGAAGGCTCACAAGTTAGCTGTTTTTTTCTTATGATATTAGGATATTGGTTTTATTGTCTTGTTTTCAAAAAAAAATGACAAAACATTTAGCTTCCTCAACTGACTCGTCTCTGTGAACTCAGTTTGTTTTCTGATGTGATATGTGGCTAAGTAGATATGAAATTTTTTCAGACGATGACTTCTGAAACATCTTCACTGAAACCTCAAGGTGGGAATGATAGTGACATTTTGGAATCAATGCCTGGACTATCTCAACTTGAAAACCCTAGCCCTTCATTTCCAAAACTCTCTTCCCCACAATTTGAACCCCAACGGAAGTCTGCTAAATTAAGAAGGGGAGTCCAAAAAAAAGACTAATACTAATGTGCTAAGGCGATCACAACGTCTTAAGTTTGCGGTTGTGCATACCTCAAACCAAGACATCACCCCGGTCTATGAGGATCTAACTCTTTTTTCTGATAACGAGGGTGATGAACAAGATAGTGATGAACCAGATTGGGATGAACCAGTTAGGAATGAAACAGTTCCTGAAGTGGACAAAGACACACCTTTGCCAGAATCTGAAGCAAACTCAACTCAACAGAGGTTCGAGGAAAAAGTTGACTGTCTCTTGCAACGATTTCAAGCTCTGGAGAAGCTCATTGAAACATTGCAATCCAAGGTAAATTTAAAATCCTAACTATATGTTATTGTACATTTTCTATGACCAATTGCCTTCTCTCTTCAACGGATATTTGTATTTAACATTATCACAGGTTCATGAAAATATTGGCTTAAATGAAGCCCCATCTTCAGCCTCTTTTACTTCTAGGAGGATGTACATCGACTGCCAGAAGAAGGTTTTTATTCTTTTTTTAATGCTCATGTGTTTACTTATCTGATGTTTCTTTCAATCTTCTTTCGCTCTTCTTTTCGGTTACCATATTTTAAACTGGTATTTTCCCCTCCAGTTTTTAAAATTACATTATTCTTCAGAAATGTTAAGCCGTATGCTATGTTATGCAGATTGAAGCTTTAACAAAAGAAAATCTTCAACTTACTGGACAGCTACAACTTGCTAGTGGCAAAGTTGCAATGGTATGTCTATCTATGTTTACAACGGACTGTTCCTCCATTGGTTTTATTGTAGTAAATAGCTGGAGTGCATTGCCACACTTGAATTTTTATCCAATGCCTTTATCTTTCTACTTTATATACTTAATCATGCTGCTACATGCATGTCTACTATGGTAATCTGTACAGTGAAGCAACAATAGCATTCTCTCTGACCTTGTCAAACTTCCTCAGCTAAGTTTCCNAAATTTAAAATCCTAACTATATGTTATTGTACATTTTCTATGACCAATTGCCTTCTCTCTTCAACGGATATTTGTATTTAACATTATCACAGGTTCATGAAAATATTGGCTTAAATGAAGCCCCATCTTCAGCCTCTTTTACTTCTAGGAGGATGTACATCGACTGCCAGAAGAAGGTTTTTATTCTTTTTTTAATGCTCATGTGTTTACTTATCTGATGTTTCTTTCAATCTTCTTTCGCTCTTCTTTTCGGTTACCATATTTTAAACTAGTATTTTCCCCTCCAGTTTTTAAAATTACATTATTCTTCAGAAATGTTAAGCCGTATGCTATGTTATGCAGATTGAAGCTTTAACAAAAGAAAATCTTCAACTTACTGGATAGCTACAACTTGCTAGTGGCAAAGTTGCAGTGGTATGTCTATGTATGTTTACAACGGACTGTTCCTCCATTAGTTTTATTGTAGTAAATAGCTGGAGTGCATTGCCACACTTGAATTTTTATCCAATGCCTTTATCTTTCTACTTTATATACTTAATCATGCTGCTACATGCATGTCTACTATGGTAATCTGTACAGTGAAGCAACAATAGCATTCTCTCTGACCTTGTCAAACTTCCTCAGCTAAGTTTCCTTTTTCTTTGTCATTTTCTCCCACTGTTTGGTTGTCATAGTTGTACCTAAATGTTATTTGGATTTTAATGTAATATGTAATAGTGGACTGCTTTTGAACAAGTATCTTCATGTCAATGACAAATCTTGTATTGCACTATAGCAGGGTGTCTTGGAGTTAACTCATGAAACCTTTTTCCTCATTTGCACATGAACTAGTACGATGTCTATATATCAATTTTACTCATGATTAGGTTTTTTCTAAAAATGGATCTTTAAATCGCTGTCAACGGTCTCAAACTCTTCAACATAAACATGGACGACAAGTATCTTCATTACTGTTTTAAAATGCACAATCACTGTTATGTTCTTGCTATCTTATCCTTCATACTCTTCACATGTAGTATGAGAAGGCGAGCCAAATTTTTGCACAAGCAGTGGACAAAATGAAGGATGCTATTCTCATCTCCAGTTTGGCAACGATTGAGTTTTTGCTCTATATGATGAAAATGTGATGTCAGATATCTTCCAATTCAAAAGTTCAAAAGTACAGAGAATTTTATGAAACATTGAATTTTAATATTTATTATTCAAGATTTATAATATAAATGCAAATATTTGTGAGCATACCTTGTTTGATTAGTTGTTATACCTCAGGTCATATAATTCCAATCTGGGTGTGCATGACCATTCGTGTACAAATACAATTGCGTTAAAGTGTTAATTTTTATACATTTGTTCTCCCAATTACTTGGCCACTCACACAGCACATGCACTCATGCAATCAAAGAGAACGACGCCACTTCGACTCGTCAAGTCCTACGAAGTGGAACCACCCGTAAGAGATAGAGAACTGTTAATCCCAGCAACAAAAGATAATAACCAAGCATGCCCTGGTTCGGGCCAGCCACCTTGGTGGGTCAAGTCAAATTTTTTCATGCTACTTGAAAGTGGACCAGCCTGCCCACATACAAGTTTTTTTTTTTTAAAGAAATATTTATTAAAATAATACCTAAGTAACTTTATTACATATAAAAATTGACTAAATTTTTTTATTATAAACAAAAAAATACATAAAATAGTTGAGTAATTAAAACTATTAAATTTTTATAACTTCTTTTTTCAATTTTATAGAATATAAAATCTAATTCAAATTATATAAAATTCTTTGTCACCCTTTAATTACTTTTAAATGTAATTTCCATCATAAAAGAAATTGTTGGGTCATATATATACATATCTTTTTAAATTTTTAATGAGTAATGTTTTTTTTAAACAAAATAATAATAAAAAAATAAATAGGAATCGAGTAAAGAGCGTCCAATTCCATTTTATCAAACAGTAATGATGGTCACTGGAGTTAGGGAGGAGACCAGGAGTACTTCAGGTTACCACTGTATCAGTAGGGTACCACAGCTATTTATATAATTCTAATTTCAAGTTATGTGTATGTTTTAAAACTAAAAATTGCGAGTAATAAGAAGGGGGATTGCACCAAATTATGATACTAACTATATGAAGAGCATTTAATCCTCGTATAAATGACATCTATGAACTGCGATGGACTCTTACAAAACAAAGCAAAAGCCGCTAGGTGTTTTTCAGTTCTTATCCAAGCCCATAACAATTTTCTATTTCTCCTGCTCGGGAAAAAATCTCATAAAATTGTTCTTCTCTACTGTAAAAGGACATATTTCCCACATAATTCTTCTGGGTGTCATGGTTGAAGGGCATGTTCAAATTCCTCTTCTGATCCAGGAAATCTTCTATCTTTTGAAATGTCAGAGTTGATATTTTTGGTAATAAAGTTTTTCAACTTCGTCTTACAACACCTCCAATATTCCATAACATTCGTCCTGTCTGCCCGGATCACTTCCTGGCTGAAGGGCATGTTCAAATTCCTCTTCCGATCCAGGAAATCTTCTATCTCAATATGCCGAAATGTTAGCAGCAACCTACAGAAAAAAAAAAACATTATTACAATTATACATATTTAAAAAATTTATTTTCGTATCAGATAGTGAGCTTAAATTTTTATTTTACAAAAATCACAATTAAATGAAAAACACATTTTCAATAAATTAACTACTTGAAATTATCTGAACGACACGCTCTGCAACTTTTGCAGAACAAATGGAATCGATGGTCTACCTTGAATAAATAAGCCATATTTTACTCTGCAACAGACCCAGTAAGGTCGAACCCATAGCAGTTGTTGCACACAGAATTCATGAAATTAACCAACAAGAAGAAGATGAAGAGAAGCTAGGAGTTAAGGGTATGGACCTCAGAAACAGAAGCAGAGAAGCTGAATAACAGAAATGGCGAAGAAACCTTCGAATTCTCGCGCACAACGTTTATTTCATACAGGTAGCAAAACGACACCCTTCTGGTACCTCATCTTCATCAAGCCGAACGATGGATAAACATCTTCCTTACCTTCCACCTTCCTCAATGAAGAGCTTGTTACCCGTCCATATACAAGGCATTTTGGACTGATTAATTTTCGGAAAAAAAAAATTCAGTCTAAATATGGGTCAGAGCATCTTTTTATTTTAGTCCAATGTTTTTTTTTTTATGGCCCAGTACATCTTTTAATTTTAGTCCAATGTTTTTTTATTATGGCCCAGTCCATCTTCAACAAGCCCAATAAAATGACCCAAAATATTGGGGTCAATTTATAATTCAACTAAAATCCCTTACTACTATGTTATTATTAAGAAGACTTCATAACCAGGTAGCTGGTCAACTCATCAAAGCCATTGATAAGGCTAAGTGGATGATCCAATGGCCATTGAGTCCCATTTGTACCGGTACCTATTTTGGGCACTTTG
Source organism: Cercis canadensis (assembly GCA_003255065.1). Taxonomy (NCBI): domain Eukaryota; kingdom Viridiplantae; phylum Streptophyta; class Magnoliopsida; order Fabales; family Fabaceae; genus Cercis; species Cercis canadensis. Next base: position 15,647 of record QAOA01003736.1, on the reverse strand, counting down.
CACCGTAGACGGAGCCTTATAAATATTTTTAACAGTAACTATTTTATGTATTTATTTATTTGTTTTGTATTATTTTAGTAAATTAACCGTAATTATTGGATCTTACAAAATTTTTAAGACTCTTTTAGTCATCTTGAGTTTTTTAGTATTCTTCCAAAGCATCACTTTCAGGTGAGACTCGTGGAAAATATTCCTTTTTAAGTTGGGCTGGCAAGATTTCATAGGAAGAACCGAAGAAGTCCATATCGATGATCAAGTGATTGTGAGCCATCAAGTCTGCACCACCATCTTCCCAAAAACTTGCACATTCCTCTCATCAATGGCCTCCACTCCCAACTTAGCTAACGATGAGACAATCAGCAAAACAAACAAAAACCAGATCAACACCACCACTATCTCTTCTCCAGTCTTCATATCCACCGAGAGCTTATTCTCTATCCTCACACATCAAACTCTAATTAATCACTTTGAATCTACTCTCCCCAAAGTCTCAACCTTGATCCAATCCCCAATTCGTCAAAACTATGCTGTATCTCCTTCTTCCTCTCTCCTCCTCATGCCCTCTTGGTCCTCTTCCCTTTCTTTCCCCTACATAGGCGTCAAGCTTGTGACTTATTTCCCTCAAAACTCTGCATCAAACTTACCAGGTGTGCAGGGAAGTTATGTGCTCTTCAGTTCCACAACAGGGCAAACTCTGGCCTTCATGGATGCCACTGAATTGACCCTTTATCGAACCTCGTGCGTTTCTGGGTTAGCGTCCAAGTATCTGGCCAGAGTTGATAGTCAAGTCCTTGTAATGATCGGTGCCGGTGCTATGGCACCCCATTTGATCAGAGCTCATCTTTCGGCGAGACCCAGTTTGAGAAAAGTTATAATCTGGAATCGAACAGTGGAAAAGGCGACAACTTTGGCCGAGAAACTGCAAAAAAGTGATGAATTTGAAGGGGTGAGCTTCGAGGGTAAAGCGTGTTTGGATGAAATTGTTGGAATTGGGGATATTGTGAGTTGTGCAACGAATTCGGAGACACCGCTTGTGAAGGGCTACAAGTTGAAGGGTGGAGCTCATTTGGATTTGGTGGGTTCGTTCAAGCATTCGATGAAGGAATGTGATGATGAGGCTATAAGGAGAGGAAGAGTGTTTGTGGACAATGAGGCTGCAATGGTGGAAGCAGGAGAGCTAGTGGGTGCTTTTGAGAGAGAAGTGATCAAGAGAGATGACATCGGAGGAAATTTGGTGGAGTTGATTACAGGAGACAAGCTTGGGAGAAACAATTCGGACCAAATAACGGTTTTCAAGTCTGTAGGTTCTGCTCTTGTGGATCTGCTTGCAGCTCAGTTGGTGTATGAGACGTACACTAGCAGCTAAGTGCTATCTTTAATCACTGCGCTTCTTGCTAAAGGGGAATAAAATCTGTGGCGTTTGTATTAATAAGAGGGTTAATTTGATCCATTTTCAGTATAAAACTATTTTTTTTTTTTTT
>QAOA01003735.1:0-47841 GCA_003255065.1 Cercis canadensis | reverse complement strand
GGAGTCTATTGTATGTAGGGAAGGTGTTAGGCACTCCACAACACCCATCTAATAGACAGTTACCCGAAATTAATTGTGCAAATTAGTTATAGCCAATAGTGTATTTATATTATTCCTAAACAATTAATATACATATATACATATAAATAAGAAAACTAATGAATGTAAAAAATGTCCCAAGTTAGCTTCAGTGCTTTTCCTAACAGAAGTAGGGAGCTTTGTGAGCCAATAGGCAGCATGAGCCGTTATTATGCTATCTAAGAGAATACAAAATTAGAAACGAAATGATCCTTTTTGTTTTTTTAGGAAATAAAATGAAGTGAGAAATTTATTTGAAATCTGACTTGACTTGTTTCCTCTGCAAGCTTATACGTACCTTGACTAGAGATCAAAGCCTTTGTAGTTTGTTTTTAGAAAAACAAAAGAAACCAAGTTTTTTTTAGAACAAGGAAAACACTTTTCTTTTCAGAAAACTTCCTTCACACATATTTCTTTCTTTTCTTCGATTTAAATAAGGGGCAGAAATCAAATGAATACTTGAAACCAAAAGGAATTACAGATTTCAAAAATAGACCATTCTAGTTTTCTATTGTTCTCAAATAATAATCCAAATTGCACATACAGATAATAAAGTATCTAACATGCTAAAATGGCAATAAGAGGATTTAAAGAGATTAAACCTTTTTCCTTTGGTTAAACCTACATCTTCGAGGAAAGGATATATCATATGCCAAAGGTAAAGGTATATAATATATTATATCTTATGCCAAAGGTAAAGGGAAGGGATTACCAAAAAACAAAGGGGGAAAGGGGAATATCATAATATTTCAGAAATATTATACCTTCAAGGGAAGAATAAATTAGGTACCAAAGGTAAAAGAGAATAATATAATAGGTTGCCGAAAATAAAAGGAATGAACTATGTGGCCCTCCAAATCATTCGCAAGAACAATGCAAAGTAACCTTGCACAAGGTTAATGACTTTGATTGTGACTAGTAATGTATCCTCCTTAAAAAAAATTCATGATCTGGACTGAATGCCTATGAAATGAGACTAGAAATTGAGTTAAATTTATATTTAACATACAAAATAATTCTTAATTATTAATTGTGCAGTGATTGTAGTATATATTGAAATTGAAAGTTCATATCAATATGCTGTTTTATTGGTAGTTTTAGTGGATTGTCAGTGGGTCTTACCAATAACCATTTAAATGGTGTAGTACTTTTTTATTTTTTTTGGGTAATAATGGTGTAATACTTCAGGAGTACTTAAACTTGCTCCTTGTCGCAACGTCCCTTTTCGGGAGCGCGATGCGGAGCGGCGAAATCCCCCACGCGGAAAGAAATAAAAGTTAACAATGTGCAATAATATGTAAGAAAAGAATGGAGTCACCATCATTCGTTTTATTCCATTTTTAGCAAATGGAATGATGTGATTGGACACCTAAATAATTTGGTCTACGTTCAGAGCTTAGATTCGGGGGTTGATTACGTGTAGGGAAGGTATTAGCACCCTACGACGTCCGTTCTTAGAACGGTTACCCATTTAATCACTAGTTATCTTTTTAAATGAATTAAGTTAGTCCTAAAATTTTGTTAGGTTCTACCAGCTTAATAACATGGCCCTCAATATGGCCTTTCACCCTAGGGAATGTCACTAATCCATAAATGGCAAGTGCAAATAGAGCTAACCCTCGATCACTATCGATTTGTTCTTGCACTATCTTCAATAGATAATCAGCAGGTAGGTTTCGACCTTTCTCTTTCATATACTTTTCTAACTCATTTGCTTGAATACCCATGAGTTTGGAAAGCTTCTTCTTGGGCGCCGTTTTTGGATCATGAAAGTAGGTTTTGCTTTGAGATTCAGTCTCAATGTTGAGCAATTCTTCGTATTCTTCAATAGTTGGGACCATATCAAATTGCTGAAATGTGAAGACACGGTAGGCAGGGTCCCAAAAACTCAACATAGCCTTCAACATGGGGGTATCAACTGGAACGAACAATAGGTAAGCTATATGCCCATATTTCGTCTCGAAATCTTCTTTTCTCTTCATATTGAACCATATTTGAACCCAAGGTTTCACATCATTTTGCTCAAAATCAACCTTTCCTATTGGAGGCAATTGGTTTTCAATTCCTAGTTGGAGGCAATCCCCTTCTTCAGCTTAGGTTCTTTCTGAATCTTGTATCACCTTACTCTGTGTTTTGTGAGTAACTCCATACTGGCTTTGAACTCCAACATTTTTCATGTTTTTGAACTGATTTAGAGATGTAATCTTTTGGCAACGACTGTGCATATTTAAGTCACAAATGCAAAATAACAAAAGAAAGAATTAAATTTAGAGACAGATATGTAAGAAAAATAGAACAAATAAAATTAAATGTCAAATAAACATGTGCAATTAAAAAAAAGTGGAAGGTAAAAAAAAGTTTCCTAGCGTGTCTTATCAAAGGAATTTTCCTAGGTTAAACAAACCTGTCTTAAGGAATGGCTCTATATAACATGACGACTTTAAGGACTTTTTAAGTACGTGGAGAGTTTAAGTTCTATGACTCCTATTAAAAGGCTCCCAAATTGTCCATACTATCGCCAACACTTTGACTAGTAAGGCCCCCAATCCTCGCCCATGATAGGCTTTAAGCGAAAAGGGTTCAATTTGAGTGAGGGTGTTTCGCGTGCTTGTATGGAGACCGAAGGTCTCTCAAAGCATCACTACTTTGCCCCCTATCTAATCTTACAAGGTAATTAGCCCGGGTAAAAGGCTTATGTGTGTAAAAGTGTTATTGTGTAGTATGTGAGAGGAAACATACATATCAACTCATTTATAACTCACAAGCACAATTTATACAAAATATGAAACAAATAAAAACAAGAAATAATAAATAAACAAAAAGGACCAAACATAATTCAAATATGACAACCAAAAATTAAATGCAATGGCTTAACCCTCTACTAAATCTCCAATGGAGTCGCCAAGCTTTCGCAACGTCCCTTTTCTGGAGCGCGATGCGGAGCAGCGAAATCCCCCATGCGGAAAGAAATAAAAGTTAACAATGTGCAATAATATGTAAGAAAAGAATGGAGTCGCCACCAATCATTTTATTCCATTTTTAGCAAATGGAATGATGTGATTGGACACCTAAATAATTTGGTCTACGTTCAGAGCTTATATTCGGGGGTTGATTACGTGTAGGGAATGTATTAGCACCCTACGACGTCCGTTCTTAGAACGGTTTCCGTTGGAATTTCCGTTGGAGTGCAAAATTCCAACGGAAAAATTCCGTTGGAATCCAGGAAATTTGTTGTAGTGATTTAATCACTAGTTATCATTTTTTAAATGAATTAAGTTAGTCCTAGCATTATTAAATAGATTAAAATTTTGTTAGGCTCTACCAGCACTTCTGGAAAAAACCTAAAGGATGCTTCAAGACTATTAGGTGGAGTTCGTGATTGTCATTACAATCCTCCCCTAATCTATTCTATCATCAGCAATATTTAGCAATCTCACTAACTAAGTGATATCTAGATACATGAAAGACAATTTATATGTGTTTATGAAATGTTCAAGATTTGTGATAAAGATTTTTATTGGAGGTATTTCTTTAAGTCCACCAATACACCTGGAAAGACTAAAGTGACACACCTTGCCTTCGGAGTGTCAAGAAATCGTTGTTATTACAACTATCCTTAACTATTCCTTTGTCGGTACCTTTTAACTCACATTATGGTAATTAAAGCTAAAATATTATATTTAGAAAATGTTCGTTTGGAAATTATGCACCGACAAAGATTTTTATCGGGGATTAACCTCATACCCTGCCAGTACCTCTGGACAAACTAGAGACATCCATTTACCTTCGAAATATCGAAACCTTGTCATTATCATGACTAATTTCAATTATTTCCTCGTTAGTAATCTTTTTCTAGCATAATTAAAAATAATGTTAAGATGTAATGAGATGAATTATAATGTAACAAATTAATACTATAAATGTGGTAATTAAAAAGATAAAAATGATATTGAGAATTTTATTGGTCACACCAGCACCTTTGGCATAACCAAGAAATTTATCTCTTACCTCAAGAATATTAGAAAAAATTGTCAACACAATTTTTCTTAACTTAATCCGTCGTTGGGTTTATATTTTTGTGAATGAAAAGAAAAGAAGAAGAAGAAGAAAAAAAAAAAGAAACTAAGCTTANAAAGGCATGAAGGAAGTAAGGTGAAGTGAATAGATTAAAGCGAATTAGTGCTATTAAGACAAAATTATAATAGTAATAATAATAAACAAGAAACAAATGAATGAAATAAAAATTATGAAATAAATAAATCAGCCAAAATTCATATATAGTGACCAAATTCAAACCATTGATATATATATCTAAAAAGGGGCCCAAATAAATCCAACAAAAAAAGGTCCAGCCTAATAACTTAATATGGCTAGCAAAGGGAATAAATTAAAAGAGACAAAGGCCCACGAATTTTAATAAGCAATGGGCCGAAACAGAATGGCCCAAACTGAATAAGAAAAAGTAATTTTATCACAAAAAGCTTGGTCCAATAGGTAATCAGAAATAAATAAAATAACACACACAAAAACATGCACCCAATGGAATAAGTAGGTCCAACGGATTTTAGTCCAAGTTGACAAGTAAAACAAGAAAATGCACATGCTCATAGCAATGAAATGAATGAGAAACATGGAATCAAATCCCTCCTAAAGGCTTTGACTAAACCAAATAATGTATAACAAAAATTTAAAACCAAGTTCAACATTTCTTCCTAGGCCCAAACGAAATTTGACTAAACAAACTCAAATAAATAACAAAACAGCATAAGAGATCCAATCAAGTAAAAGCCTAAAATGAAAGTTCAGCAAATCAAATAAGTAAACAAACTAAAATAAACAAAATGAGATTCCAGCCCGTAAAGCCCAAATGAAAATCAGAAACTAAAACCCAAATCAAATAAACAAACAGAAAAGCCTAAACAAAGAAACTTCAAATGACCCACTCGGCCATAACAAAACAAAACCATGCTATTAGCAATAAAAGGTCCACATATACACTAAAATGAGGACTTAATAAATAACTTTAAAAAGTAAAGAAATCAGAATACAAGCATAAAGAAGGGAGTGGATCCAGTCATGTTGTTAAACAACATGACCTGGTCCTGTTTCTTGAATCTCAGCCCTCCATTTAAATTAAACACCCATCTATGGTTGTTATTGTGCCACGTCACCTTTTGATAAAAAAAAAAAATTCCCGCATCTGCTCTTTCTCTTCCCCGCGTTGATTGTGAAGGAAAAGGGCTATTGGGTCTTCCTCTGTAGCTGACGATTTCAACCTTCTGTTGCGAAAAATTGCAGTGGCAACAGAAACAACAAGCAGTAACGATGTTAATGCGATCAAAAGGGACAAAATGCCTTCAGCTCTTGTAGTTATTATGGTTCACTTGTTGGGCGGGGAAGAGAAAGAGGAAAGGACACTGAAAAATTTTGAAATGAAGCTCGCGCGGGGAAGAGAAAGAGCAAATGCAGGAAATTTTTTTTTTTATCAAAAGGTGACGTGGCACAATAACAACCATAGATGAGTGTTTAATATAGATGAGTTTTTAATTTAAATGGAGGGCTGAGATTCAAGAAACAGGACCAGGTCATGTTGTTTAACAACATGACTGGATCCACTCCCGCATAAAGAACCATGCGAGAAGAAACAGAGAGGAAAGGGAGAAGCAGTGGAGAAGAAAAGGCAAGAGGTAACAGGGGATCAAAGACAAAAGTGTAGGACCGAGACTCTTAAACTCATCAAATCCCGAAAGCAAACCAAATTGATTCGCAAGCCATGAGTTCAAGGTATGACACTCACTTCCTTCCCCTCAATCTATGGCTTCTCTTCCTAAAAGGAAGTTTTCTCTCTCTAAGTTTCTCTCATTTTTCTTCAACTCGGTTTATCCCTTTCTAATTTGGTTTCTATTGTGCTTCATCTGTGATTGCATGTATGTACCGAAAAATTTTAATTTTTAGGTTTTTGCTCTCTTTAACAAATTGGGGATTTGGGGGAATTCTCTCTAATTTGGTGATTTTTGTTTATGATAACAAAAATCATGGGTTGGATTTGTTCTCTGTGTAGTGCTTAACCAACTAGAAAAATAAAAAATTAACACAATAAAAAAAATGCAAGATAATGTTAGTACCTGAGATGAAAATTTTGGAGTTTTTCCTTTTATGTGGTACTGGATTTTCTTACTTTTGGTTGTTTGGTGTTTCAGAATTTTACTCTCTGTTTGTTGTTTGCCTCTTGTTCTCCCACGGTGTCTGTGTATTATACTGTGTCTCATGTATTGCCTCTGTCCCTTTTCTGTTCACTCTTGTGTATGTGTTGCTTGTTTTAGAGCTTCAGTTCTTTCTTTGTGGATCCGTTCTCTATCTGTATTAGATTTTCCTTTTTCTCTATTTTGTGAGGCTTTTTATAGCCAAAATTTTGTGCAAGTTCCTTGGTTCATTGATGAGCTTTCCTGGTTTTAAGCTACAAGGGTTGTAGGGTGGGTGGTGTCGGACTGGTGAATGGCACTTCGCAGAAAGCAGATTGCCGCCCAGGGGTCAGGATTGCAGAGATAATCTGATTTTTGGTTCTTCTATTTTATTGTTATTAATACTTTATTTTTTGTATTTTATTATTATTATGATTTTTTTTATTTTTTTTATTTCCTTTATTTTTTATTACATAATTTTGGTATCAACAAAGAAAGTGTCATGTTAAAAGTAAGACCAAAATTATAAGACAATAGACATGCTGAAACAGGCAACTAGGTCAACAATCTTTGAAATTTCTTTTTGCATTTTGAGTTTTTTGACATGAAAATCTTCTTTTTTTTTCCTGGGCCATGCTTTGACATGAAAATCTAAACTTGATGATCTTGTGGTTATCTTATAGTATTACTTATAGCTACAAGTGCTTCTTTTCAAAATAAGTATCTGGATTTTTTGCTTGGAAAAAGACATAAATATGCTCGCACATTCCCATGCAAAGCAGAAACATTCTCACCAGGAAGAGAACTATAACAAAAAAGAATAAAGCATTTGACCTTTATAAGCATGGAGGCCACCAAATCCTTGCGATGCAAGTAATCAACAAACATTTCGATGCTGCCATTTTGTGAGAAACAACTAGAATTTCCAAATACTTGTGGGCATCCATTGAATATAAGAAAGCATAGAATGGAAACATTTTCTGTTTCAGGAAGGAAGATAGCGAATTAAAGACACATGCAAAATTTATCAAAACAAAAAAACACACAATACCATATAGATGATCCTAAGTCTGGAGGGAAGAAATGTTGATATAGTTTGTAAATATGCTTATAATTAACCAAGTCCCACATTGGTTAAATTATAGTATGTAAAAGACATTATAAATGCAAACTAAAGTTATAAAGTAACTTTAGTTAAATGGGCACAGGCCTATTTGACAAGCCCAAATAGCCTAACAAGACAAAGTCCATTAATGATCTTTGATTGACACTTGGGCACTTGAGACATCTTGGGCCTTGATCGATTTAACAAATATTTTAACATTTGATTTTAATATCTGGACCGGGTCGGGTCGGTCTGACCCAATTCGGATGGTAGTTAATTAAATTAACAGGTTCAGATGAATAAACTCAAATAGACAATTGTGTCTGTTTCAAACAGACTGTTGTGTCTGTTTTGAACAGATTGTTGTGACTATTCTAAACAGACAATTGTGACTATTCTGAACAGACAATTATGTCTATTCCGAATAGACAATCATGTATGTTAATTTCTAACCAATTATATTTGTTCGTTAGTGTCTTTTCAACTCTATAAAAGGGAACACCCTAATGCATTAGAATTCACTTTTCCATTGAGAGTTTTTTAGGGCTTTGTTGTATCTTGGGGTAACTTGCTTTTATAGAGAAACAATATTACACTTAAGACATTGTAATTGTTCATGCCTCAAAGCCAACCTAGTTAGTCTCCATTATCATTTTCCTAACAGAAGAACCATGGAAGCGAGTAGCGACCAAACTCCATTGGTAGCAAAGAAACTATAAGAAAATAAATGCCACATTAGAAAAAAGTTTCCATAAAATTCCACGGTTTGATTGCTCTTCAAAATATGTCCTTTGTAAATTAACCTCTTTAAGCTTATCATTATGGGCCCACTAATTTTTATTCTCCACAACTGCCATTTTGGGCTTAACTAAATTGCCCATCTTGGAGTTTCTAAACTAATTCATGTAGAGTGTGTTTGGATGGAGTATTTGTATAGTATAATATATTTTTAGAGTGTATTTAAAATGCTACAATTAGCTTGTTTGGATATTTTTTAAAGTATGTTTAAAATTCTAGTTTATTTTTTTTAGTGACTTTTAAAATCTTAAAATAATATATTTCAAATTCAATTTTTAGTCTATCTCTCATTCTCCCCTAACCCTTACCACTTCTCTCCCTCCCACCCTAAACCTTGATACCTCTCCTCTCCAACTTGTTCACTATCCTAGCACTCCTCTAACCATCACCGCTGCCTATCAACACCACCCTCGTCAACCACTAGCACCACCACCAATGCAAACAACTCTTCCTTCCTATTCCTCTAACCACCGCTGCCGCCTACCAACACCACCCTCGTCAACCACCAGCACCACCACCAATGCAAACAACTCTTCCTTCCTATTCCTTATTTCACCAAACACACACAAAAATGGTCAAGCTCCCAACACATTCTAAAATGGAATGAAGCCTTTGTCAACTACTAGCAATTCAAGAAGCAAATAAAAAGAATCAAGCAAGAAAGAGTTCCCAAACAAGAGAATCAAGCTTGCTGCATATTTCAACAATGACAGCCAATTGACTCAGTGAGTTTGTGACAAATTGACTCAATATGTTTTATTTGTTGGCTAAATTCCTCTTTTATAATAAAATGTATACAAAGTATTTTACAAATTCAAGTATTTAAAATACTACATTTCAATTACATATATTTTAAATTCTTTTAAATTTTAAAAATACTCCATCTAAACACAACCTTAAGTTTAGTGATGATGTAAATCCCTTAGTAGAGAAAACTCTAGGTCAATGGATTAACTTGAATCAAGCAAGAAGAAAGAAAGAAGAGAGAACAAAGTAGCATATCTACTACAAGTCAATGGATTAACTTTAAAGCCCAACTTCTCTGCCACGCTAAAAAATCTTGCATCAAAATAAACCAAATAAACCACAATTCATTTCCCATAAGCCAATAATATTTAAGCATATTGAATAGTTAATCTCTCACGCAGAGACCATAGTCAAAGAAAAAAAGAGAATAACCCCCTTCAAAAACAAATTTCTGTCATATATTTCTAATAGGGGTATATAAAATTGTTTAGAATCTGCATATTATCAATTAGTACGATGGGAGGCTTCAGGCTACGGTTCCTAAAATATAAATAATCAAAACAACACATACCTCTTGGAATTTCATAAACTGATTTAAGGGCAGTTATTATATAATACATTGAATTTGAGAAGTCACAAAAACTGATTCTAAGTTGCAGAAGAAGAGCAAGATAAACCATTATAAAGTCTAGCACACAGGACATTGATAATGTAAAAGAAAAGAATAAAGGAACCACAGTTAAAATTTAAATAACCAAGATAAGCAATAAAGAATAAACTTAAGGAGAAAGAGGAGAGAGAAGCTGGAAAATGAAGGGGAACTACACTAGAGATGAATAGCTTGCTATTGAAACCGTAAAGCTACATTGAGAAGATAAAAAATTTAATGAAGTTTGTGAGAGAAAGAAGTAAGGGGGAAGTGGTATTACAATTTGATAATACCTAGTAAATCTATTACTTACTTTTTGCTATAATAAAAGGATCAAAATATATTTGTTACAGTAAAAAGACTAAAATATTATTGCTTAAGATATACATTTTCTCTCTAACTTAACTTTGAACTCTCTCTTTCTTGGTTCCTCTCACTTTCTCTCTCAAGGCCAAACTAATTTGAATGTCAGAATTCTGGCTCTGACCTCCCCTTGACCGTTCTTCTCTCTTTGCAGGCTGTAACTATCACCCTAACTTTGACAACAGCACAATTGTCATTAGTAGGTGAAATATAAGAAAGGAAGAGCAATACAAACTTTATAAAGTGTCAAAGAACTAAAGAATTTTATGCTTTTATTGTGTCATGCTAGTAGGGAATTTGTTTAGCTATGTAGAAAGTGAAAGCATGTATGAAAAAGTAAATAATTTCATTAGAAGTGCTACTTAATTTTGGAGACTGCGCTTGAGGAGGAGTGACAAATGCTTTGTTGGAAAAATTTATGAGAAGTTCATGAGACAATTTATATTGCAATGTAGAGAATGAACATAGATAGATACGTGGCAAAGGAGAGATGCCAAATGTCAAAAACAAATTTTTTTTTTTAAAAAAACTTTTTAAATGAAGCTAGTTTTGCCATTTATCAATGAAATTCAGAATTGAGATGGACTCTGGAGTTAAACAAACTTTCATACATTGCCAACCCACGTATCATATCCGACCCGACCCAACTTGAAGTCTTGTATAACGCTTTTGTGTAAACCGGCTTGTATCCGACTCCTCACACTTGCAGAGAAAGACCTCTCTTTTTTTCTCTCCCCCGTCAACATGAATTCCTTAATGCTTCCCTCTTCTTCCCCTATCCCATTCCTTTTCTAGGCATAATCCGAGGAAGCAAAGATTACTCTTTCATTTTAAGTCTCAGAAGGTAAATTCAAAATTTTATTTCTTTAGTTAGTTTTGGAATTTCAGCTTGGCTTTATTTGGGATTTTTTTTTTTTTCCTTCCAGAAAAGGGCACAGCGTGAATCTATATGTTTGAGGTTTGGAGATTGTGAGGCCGAATCTAGTGTTAGATTTGAGTCTTCGAAGTCTCTATTGTTTTGTGCTTAGTGGGTGTGTCATTTGAAAAGGGTATTTCAACAAGGAAGAGTTACTGATCTGCCAAGATATCAAGCGCACACCTAATGTTCGATATAATGCCTGAGTCATATTTTGTAAGCTTCACATTTCAGTCTAGGAAATGTCCTAATGTCTTGTGTAATGAGTGTTTGAATTAGACAGATATCTTGCGTATATTCTGTTTTTCTTTCACAAGATTATATGTTTTTGTAGTGCTTTTTGTGTTAAGGACATGAGAATGTTAATCTCTGCGTATAGTTTCCTCTTAGGGTGTGCTTGGTATGATTAATGGGGTAAAATTTAATGGAGAAACATTAAAGGTGGTTAATAAGGGTGTAAACATTAACAGAAGCACATGGAGGGTAATGGTTACTCCATTAAAAGATTATCCATTGTTCATTTGTGCAACAAAACGTACATAAAGAAAGTAAAATTTACTTCCTTAAATGTTACCCCTTTTACCTTCTCTACCAAACCTACCCTGAGAATGAACAGTAGGTATTGTGGTTTATCATGGTTGGGCTTTATTTTACTGACTTTACTTGAGCTGTTTTCTAAGTCTCTTTGCAAGTCACTCTCTTCCATTACAAGAGGTTTTCTCGATGAATGTGGTAACTGTAGCAGGCAATTGTATAATGTGACAAGTTGATTTTGTAGAGTCACTTGGTTGTTCATATAGTATTCTTTTGAGGCTCTATGAAGGTAATTGGTGTTTGATTTTATTTTAATATTTAGTTATCATTTAGATATATACCTCTTTAACAATCTGAATTTGGTTTGTATTTGGGGATCATTTTCTTTTGATTAAAGATGTAAAGTGACTGGTACAGCAACCTTGTGCTAGGTAATAAGCCTGTTGGTATTAGCACATAATAGATTTTAGTCCTACGTTAAATTTAATTTTGATATCCTTGGAGACTACTTCGTTAAACTTAACTCTAGTTTAATTCAAGTTAGAGACAGGTCCAAATATCAACTCAGTTATATGGCCCTTGGAAATTATTTCTATAATCTAATTTGGGACTTTGTGCTCTTTAGGATCTTTTCATACTTTAAAACTTGCTTTCAGTACAAGCTAATGAATATGCACATACGCAATTACCTCTTGTAGGAAGACTCTACTGGCATTTACAGCAATTGAATCAACCGAATATGAAACCTAACTTTGATGACCTTGAAGGAATTAGTTTTAGAAAGGCTTCTTGATGCAGAAAGCCTAAAGGATAATAAAGAAATATGCCAAGGAGTCTCTCCCTCACACACTCTCGGATAAACTGTAATAAACCTAAAGACTAATGAGAAAATGGTAAGGAGTCTTCCCTCACACTCTCTCGGATAAAGCTGGAGTCACACCAGAGGAACTATTTGATTTCTGTAACTCAATACTCTGCCTTTATTCATTGATCTATCTCCCTAAATAGCTCGGGGAGTGTAACAACATAGCTGGAGATCAGCTAACGAAAGTTCAAACTCAACAGAATTTCAAATTCAAACTTGCTAAAGTTATCTTACGTAACTCAACAAAATAAAACTTAAATTTTGAAATTTAAACAAAAGGCTTAAGGGTCAAATCTTCAGCCTGGCTGAGTTTTGGATAAGGCTCTTCATCATGGGTTAGCCACCAATTCTCCCCTGCTGAAGAGAACTCGACTCTGACGAGTGAAGCGCTTGGTAGAACTTGTACAAATCAGGGTTAAGTCGTTGAAGCTCTTCAGTGCACACCCATGAACAATTAGAATATGGTCTATTTTTCCATTTAACCAAGAACTTCTGATATCCACCACGTCGAGTAGACACAAGCTGGTCATCAATGATTTCTTCAATTTCTTCCTTCGGGCCTGTCTTGGTGGGAAGCTTAGGAGCTGATACTGTAGCGTCATCGTCCTCATGGTGACCTTCATATAGCTGCAAATCTTCAATGTTAACAATGGGGCTAATCTGCAAATCCTCCAGCAACTTAAGTACATAAGCATTAGTGCCTAATTTCTTGAGAATTTTAAACGGACCTGCTCTCTTTGAATGTAACTTCTGGTAACTGTGACGTGGGAAACGCTCCGGCCTTAACCTCATTAGAACAAGATCTCCCTCCTCAAATTCAACTTTCCTGCGATGCTTATCAGCCTGCTGTTTATAGAAATCATTGTTGACTGCCAAACGTTGTTTTATTTCTTCATGTAACGACTGGATATGACTAGAAAAATCTGCACCACTTTCACTAACTCTTGACGTAATGGGTAGAGGTAACAAATCAATCGGTTGTCATGGTTTGATACCACTGACCACCTCAAAAGGGGAGATTCCAATAGTCCGATTGACAGAACTATTATAGGCAAATTCGGCATTTGGTAGGATTAAATCGCATGAAGTAACATGATCACGAACTAAACAACGCAGCAAGTTTCCAAGACTTCGGTTTACTACCTCTGTTTGACCATCCGTTTATGGATGAAAGGCACTAGAATATTTCAAATGGGTGCCAAGCTTTGCCCACAATGTTTTCCAGAAATAACTTACAAACTTCACATCCCTATCACTGACAATGGTTTTCGGTAAGCCATGGAGACGGACTACTTCTCTTAAAAATAAGGAGGCAACCCGAGAAGCATCATATGTTTTTGAGCAAGGCACAAAGTGTGCCATTTTTGAGAATCTATCAACGATAACAAATACCGAATCATGACCACGAACAGTTTTGGGTAATCCAAGTATGAAATCCATACTAAGATCTTCCCAAGGAGCATGAGGAATGGGTAACGGTGTGTATAATCCAGCATTTGTTCTTGACCCCTTTTCAAGTTGGCATGTGCGACACATCTTGACAACTTTGACAACATCGCGTTTCAAAGATGGCCAGAAAAATCGATCCTCCACTAGAGCTGTAGTTTTATCACGCCCAAAATGACCAGCTAACCCCCCGCCATGCAACTCTTGAACTAGGTGCTCCCTTAAGGATGAATCAGGAATACATAACTTGCAACCTTTAAACAAGAATCCCTCCTTCAACAAATAGCCCATATGAGAGTTCATCTTGTTTTGATAGAGATCCGAAATGATTGGACCAAAGAAGGGATCATCTGCATACAACTTCTTTATCTCATCAAAGCCAATAATAGAAGAGGACAAAATGGTGAGTACGTGGGACCGCCTGCTCAAGGCATCTGCTACTTTATTTTCAATTCCTTTTCGGTGCTTCAAAACAAAACTAAACTCTTGCAATATATCCACCCAACCAGCATGCCTTGCATTCAACTTCTTCTGGGAGTTAATAAACTTCAATGAATCATGGTTTGTAAATAAAACAAACTCACGATGCAATAAATAATGCCTCCAATGCTTCAAGGTTTGAATGAGTGCATAAAATTCAAGATCATAGGTTGAATATTTTTTTTTTTAGCTTCATTCAGTTTTTCACTGAAAAAAGCAATTGGGTGACCTCCTTGACTTAGCACCCCGCCTATACCAACGTGAGAAGCATCACATGCAACTTCAAAGACCTGCTCAAAATCTGGTAATTTCAAAATAGGGGCATTAGTTAATTTCTCTTTGATTTCCTCAAAGGCGCACATAGCTGCAAGACTCCATTGAAAGGCCCCTTGTCTCATGCACTCGGTTATGGGTGCCATAATGGTGCTGAAGTTGCGAATGAACCTGCGATAAAAAGTAGCTAACCCGTGAAAACTCCTCACTTCATGAATGTTTGAGGGTGTAGGCCACTCTTTGATAGCACGGATTTTTTCAGGATCCGCTAGCACTCCTTCTGTTGAGACAATGAAACCCAAAAAAATGACTTGAGAAGTAGCAAAAGAGCACTTCTTTAAATTGATGTAAAGTTGTTCCTTCCTCAATACCCGTATAACTTGTCTGATGTGGTCTTTATGCTCTTCCTTATTTCGACTATAAATAAGGATGTCATCAAAATATACAACAACAAACCTACCGAAGAATGGCCTCAATATTTGATTCATTACTTGCATGAACGTACTTGGAGCATTGGTCAATCCGAATCGCATGACCATCCATTCGTATAACCCATCTTTTGTTTTGAAGGCGGTTTTCCATTCTTCTCCGAGTCGAATTCGAATTTGATGGTAGCCACTTCTTAAATCGATTTTTGAGAATATTGTAGAACCGTGTAATAAATCTAGCATATCATCCAAGCGAGGAATAGGAAAACGGTACTTAACAGTTATTTGATTTATAGCTCTACTATCAATACACATACGCCACGTACCGTCCTTCTTTGGTGTGAGTAGTGCAGGACATGCACAAGGGCTCATGCTCTCTCGAATAAATCCTCTTTCCAAGAGATCTTGCACTTGTTTCCTCAGCTCTTCATACTCTTTTGGATTGAGTCGATATGCCGGATGATTTGGTAACGCTGACCCTGGGATGAGGTCAATTGCATGCTGGATATCACGCATGGGAGGTAATTGCCGAGGGAGTTCTTCAGGAGCTAAGTCTGAAAAATCCTCCAAAATAGAGATAAAATCTGGTGGGATATTACTTTCCTACATTATAGAAACCTCACGTGAGACTAATACAAATATAGCTCTTGATTCCTTACTCTTTTCTTCAAACTGACGCATGGAAAGTGTTCTAGAGGAAGAAAAATCCTCTGCCTTCTGAAAATCAGTGATTCTCATGGGTTTTAATCGAATCTTCTTGCTCCCACAGGTTAGTGAATATGAGTTTGAATACCCATCATATTGCACCTTCCTGTCGTACAACCAAGGTCTCCCCAAAAGAATATGGCATGCTTTCATGGGCAACACATCACACCAAACTTGTTCACCGAAGTCTTTTCCCAAGGAGAAAGAAACTAAGCATCGGGTGTTAACAGCCATTGATGAATCGTCAATCCAGCTAACTCGATATGGTTTAGAATGGGGTTCTTGCTTCAGCTTTAGTTTCTCGACCAAATCAAGGGATACAATGTTCATCCCACTTCCATTGTCAATGATCAAGTTCATTGCTTTACCTTGATGCTCAACTCTGGTATGAAAAATATTTGTGCGCAGCCAAGAGTCATCTTCATCAGCTTTCTGTTTGTGACCAGCTGTTAGAATTCTTCGAACCACACATATGGGCAGCTCTGATCCTTCTAACTCAACTTCAGGCACCTCTTCTTCTTCGGCATCTTGTACCACAGCTAACTCACCCACCTTGCACTTCCTTGCATCTATTTCATCTTCTTCACAAATAAGTGCAAAACGTTGATTTTTTGTAGGGCATACTATAGCAAAATGGCCCTTCCCTCCACACTTATAGCACTCAATTGGACCTCTTTTTGCAGCAATTGTCTCTTTTCCTTTGGCTGTACTATTCTCCCCATTTTCCTTGGTTATAGTCACGTTGCTTGTTGTAAGTTTCCCAAGAAATGAAATTCCCCGAGTATTGCCATCACTGCGCCCAAATAAATTTTCTCCTCGTCTCAAACTGGACAATTTCTGCTGGGCTTCTACTCGAAGAGCAAGCTGGTATGCTTCCTCTAGGCTGAATAACCGCGCCACAGTCAACTCTTTCTGAATGTCCTCTCGTAGTCCAATCTTAAAACGAGTTAAAGCTTGTCTATCCGTCTCTGTTACTTGACTACGTATAGTGAGTTCATTGAACTTGGCAGTATAATTTTCTACTGTCAAATTTCCTTGCTTTAGTGCTAATAATTCTTCAAAAAGAGTATCCTCATAATCCAGTGGTAGGAATTTCTCTTTGAGGCGGAGCTTCATCTCATCCCAATCGGTAATAGGTGGTTGTCTGCGTCGATGTAGTTGCTCTTCTATACTATGCCACCATACTCTCGCTTGCCCCTTCAATTTCATCTTTACAAATTGAGCCTTTTTTTTCAGTTGCCATATTAAACCATTCAAAATAGTCTTCCAGTGACATTAGCCAATCATGAAAGCTGTTTGGGTCTAAACTCCCATGATAATCAGGTACATCCACTCTAATTCGCTTAGATGCATCGTCGAAGTGTTCGTGCTCCCTAGGCTGACGGTATAGCAGAGGGAAACGACCAGCATTGCCACCTCTGGGATGTCGATTGTTCTCACCATTGTTTTCCCCACCAACACCTCCATCTTGCTCGTTGTTGATGCTCTGGTTTTCTCCATCACCACGATCTTCCTCGCGATTTTCCTGGTTAAGAAAGACTTGATTCCATACGACCTCCATTTGCTAAGTAAGATTGTGTAGTTGATTAGTCATCTGAAGCAACATTTCATCACGTTGCTCTTGCATGAGTCTGTCACCATTGTTATATTATCGTCCACTTCTCGTACTCATGTCTACGATGAATGAAAGAACCAGGCTCTGATACTAAAATTGATGCAGAAAGCCTAAAGGATAATAAAGAAATATGCCAAGGAGTCTCTCCCTCACACACTCTCGGATAAACTGTAATAAACCTAAAGACTAATGAGAAAATGGTAAGGAGTCTCTCCCTCACACTCTCTCGGATAAAGCTGGAGTCACACCAGAGGAACTATTTGATTTCTGCAACTCAATACTCTGCCTTTATTCATTGATCTATCTCCTTAAATAGCTCGGGGAGTGTAACAACATAGCTGGAGATCAGCTAACGAAAGTTCAAACTCAACAGAATTTCAAATTCAAACTTGCTAAAGTTATCTTACGTAACTCAACAAAATAAAACTTAAATTTTGAAATTTAAACAAAAGGCTTAAGGGTCAAATCTTCAGCCTGGCAGAGTTTTGGATAAGGCTCTTCATCATGGGTTAGCCACCACTTCTAAGACTGATTGGGTAGATACCAATTTACTGAATAAAAAAGGAATCAATGTCTTCTGGCTTGAAGACTCTGATGTGGTCATATTGGGTGATGCAGTATTTAAGAGTATTCAGACTGGCTGCAGCGAACGAATGGTTGGTACTATTCTACTATTGGCTTGGAACCTGCGTTCAACAGGGGGTGGAACTGCTATCTTTCCACCAAATGGCCCTTGTGCAAGCCAAGATAGCATTTCTTATCGGAATCTGCCAGATATTACTAATCAATCCTGGGGTTTTCTTTTTAACTCCATGGAATCTGCCTCATTTCATCAAAAAGTCAGAGCTTACCCATATATTTCTTGTTCACTTCTGAGATTGTTCACCAAGTCTGTCAATAATTTCAGTGGAGTTTGGCAGCAAGTTGTGGAAGGTTATAAGAACTTTTACAGGCATGACTTTCCTTTTCCAGGCTACACTTTTCAGAATGCTGCAATAACATATATTCATTTAATGTTTGCTCGAAAGGAACTCTTCAAGAACACCCTTGCAAACTTCTTATATGTACATGATGACTGTGCTGCTGATCAGGGACTGCGCCGATATCTATATGAACAGCATCTTGAATATACAGGTATGCACTGTTACAACTTGCTCCTCAAGGCGTTAGGCAGAACGCAAGTTAAAACTAGTGAGCTATTAGCAGTGTTACCTAATAGGACCACAAAACATGCTTTGTGTGAACTGGCAATTATCATCCGCGACTTTGTGGTTCAGCCAAATCCTTCTAGGAGAAGAGGCACATGGAGGTTTGCACGCATTTTTGATTCTCTTTATTTTGTTGAAGTTCAGACAAAGAACTGCCCAATGTTGGTAAGTGTATTAGCTCATTTGTCTATCATGATCGGTGCTCAGAGTGAAACTGCAGGGAATGTTCTCAATATTACCCATCTTCAAACTTTATCTAATGAGTTGAAAAGCTATCATAATAAAGTAGCTTGTAGGATATACAACTTGTTCTATGATTCTGCAGACACTAGCACCAGCAGTTGTGCTCAAACTCAAGAAGCCCAACTATCAGACCCCATCTATGGTGGAAATATACCTGGTCTTACATGTACTGTACTAAAAACTAACCCAGTGGAAGTCCAATACAGGAGACGGGGTGAGGTGGTCTCTGTAACAATTCCTGATTATCTAGCATCTGTTCCAGACATAGTGTAAGAGAGTGTAAGAGGGGCTTCTAAGACTGATTGGGTAGAAGAAATCAATATCTTCTGGCTCAAAGACCCTGAAGTGGTCGCTCTGGGTGATGTTGTATTTAAGAATATTAAAACATAACTCTTCAAGAACACCCTTTCAAACTTCTTATATGTACATGATGATTGTGTTGCTGATTAGGGACTGCACCGATATCTATATGAACAGCATCTATGTCAACTTTTTTTCTGTAATACTCTTGAGTAATTGGTTTTTCTGTTGATTTGGTGCAAGTTAATGGGTTAATTTTTTAATAATATTTATGGGTTGTTTATGCATCTTCCATAAAACATATGGCATCGTTCCACTGTTTAGGCCGGAACATGAGCTAAGAGTATCAAAGTGTAGTGACACTGTTTGTTGCCTCATGAATCTAGACACACAAACTTGCTATACTGTAGGGATCCCTTCTAACTTTTAATCATCTGACAGATTTGTCCTTTGAAAGTTATGACTGGTTCAGCTTTAATTCATGATGTGTTATTTGTGTTTTTCTTTTGTTAGTCGTGATCTTGATTGGTCTTTGATCTTGTTGTCTTTGAGAGTCTTATTTTGGTGGTACCACATGAATAAAACCGTGTAAAATTTTACTTTGTAATCAAATTTTGAGCTTATTGCCCTGGATTGGTTTTAACTCCGTTCAATAAAATACTTATTATTTACTTGTTTGTGTGCTTGTTGAAGGTAGATGTTATACGCTGCCCTTTGTTTGCCTCTTGGTGCGTTAGTATTCTTGCGCACCAAGGATTCCCTTTTTTGTGTAATGCATTCCTTTTTCTTTTCTTTGTGAATTTCTATCTTTATCTATTCTTATCTATCTATTTTAATATCTTTGTGAATGTATCTTTTTTAAATCGTCTAACTATTTATTTTTTGAAATTCAAAATTCTTTCAAAAGCAAGAGAGTTAAAGCATAATATGAGCTGTAGTTGCGTTAAGATTCCTTCAAAGAATATATATTTCTTTCTGGCTTTTTTACAGTAATAATACGTTTTTAAAAAATAATAACGAAAATGGGTTACTTTTCAAAGTATTTACCGAATTGGGTCTGTTTTTTGCTTAATAAACGCGTACGCATTTTTATCAAAAAACGCTGATATAAAACAACGTTTTTAACAATAAACGCGAATTTAAAAATGCGTTTTATACAAAAAACGCTGAACCAAATTACCAAAAACGTTGAAATGAAATAACGGTGCCCAATGAGAGTGCACTGACAGGAGGGAAATTCAAGAAAACGTGGATGTAGTTCCGCGTTTTCTTCAAGAAAACGCGGATCCAGTTCTAACACTTGTTAAACGCGGGTTTTCGCTGTGTAAACGCCATTTTGTAACTGTAAAATGCTGACACTGTTATGACCTCAAATCAGCGTTTTTTTCATGAGAACTCTTCTATAAATAGGCTTTCGGTNTTTAAAAGTTTTTGATTAAAATGAAAGTATATATATATATATATATATATATATATATATATGTACAAGTCACGGAAAAACAGAGTTCCTTGAAACTCCACAAAAGCTGCAGTGGTTAAATGGGTCATGATGGAGGCCAATGCAGATGTACATATAAAGTAATAAGGGCAATTCCTCTCACTAACCTTTAAAAAAATTTAATAATATATTAAATAATTTATTATTTTTCCTCAATGTATTCTTATAATTACCCTGTATATTATAGAAAACAAAAAGCTGAGAAACTTAATTTTATTTTCATAAATTATGTTGTGCACGGTTTAAGCAATATTTGAACATTGTTCTGGCAAAAAAAAAATAAAAGAACACGGTTTGTGCAATGTTCATACTGTATGGACCGAATTTAGTTAACATGAAAAATTTGATTTTTCTTTTTTGTGTGTGTGTATATATTAATATAAGTGCTCGTCTATTTATTTCATTTCATTCAGATGGTTTGTGGCAGTGTACACAATATCTACAGGAGTAAAAATATCAAGATATAACTAGTTATATAATCTGAAAGAAGACATGTAATTTACATATTGCTGTTATTAAAAGAAATGGCCTGTCTACAAATTGGGCAATCGGTTGCACGTGAATGCATCATATATTAGAAGAGACAATCTGTACATGGCTGCATGATGGAATATGGAAGATAAAGATTTGCCACTTCTAAATTCTGATAGGCATGTTGAGCAGGTGTCTTGCTCATATGGTAATTGTGAGGCCGGGTCGTATGAAAATTTGACCTATTGGCTCATGTAGCCTTTGAATCTCTCTTTTCTTAGCTGATTTCACTACAAAAAAAAAAAAAAATCTTTATTTTTTAATAAAACAAAATACTGTTATAATATTTTAAAATTTTCAATGATAATTTTAACTATGGACATATTTTAAAAATTCTAACAGAATTCTATTACTATTAAAATTTTCAAAAAATGTGGGAAAGAATTTTATTTTTTTAATTAAATTCCAACGGTAGATTCTCATAAAATATACCTTTAAAATTGTTTTTAATTACAACGCACCATTTATTTAAAATAATTTATTTAAGGTTTTAAGGGTAATTTCAATAAAAATTACCATTAAAATTCCTTAACCCAAAAACACCCTGTTTCGCTAACCGAAAGATAAAGAAGGATTTTTTTTTTTTTTTTTAATTTGGATCAAATTCCAATAGTAATTTTTGTTGGAAATACCATTGGAATCCTCTAAAATATCTTCCACCTTTCTCCTTTTTCCCATTTTATTTCCCCAATTTCCTTTCACCGAGAGACCTAGCCTTCCTTCTACATTTTCTTCAAGCTTTAAACTTCAGTGGTGTGAGGCTTTTTCCAGTGGTTTGCAGTGTTTTTCGGTGGCAAGAGGCGGCGTCCAAATGAGTTGGCTGATCTTCCTTTAGGTTTGTCTCTCTATCTCCTATATCCTCTCTCTCTCTCTCTCTCTCTCTCTCCATTTTTTTTTGTTATAATTTGAGCATGGTTGATACCTTGATATGTTAGAGATGTATTTTTAATTAGGCAATATGATCTGAAGTATATGTATTTTGTTTTCTTTTGCCGTGTAGAGGAAATAGAAAAAAATGTTTTTCAATTTCCAAATTAGGTGTATTGGATTCAGTGTGACAGACAAGTATTTTGGATAGTACTGTGAGAATAGTGGAAAAGATTGTGAGACTAGCTTCTCACATCTATTATTTATACTAACTATACAGCAATAACGGGCCTAATCATGGGCCTAATCATAAGCTAATTACAAGCCTAAAAATATGCTATAATAACTACTATATTTACAGCTAATATTCTAACACTCCCTCTCATGTTGGAGCATACATATTATATGTTCCAAGCTTGTTACAAATGTAGTTAACCTGAGGGCCTTTGAGAGACTTAGTGAATATGTCTGCTAGCTGGTTATTTGATCTAACAAAACTAGTAGCAATATCCCCTGAAAATATTTTCTATCTAATAAAGTGACAGTCAATCTCTATATGTTTGGTCCTTTCATGGAAGACTGGATTAGAGGCAATGTGGAGAGCTGCTTGGTTATCGCATATTTGTTTCATCTATTGAATCTTCATGAATTTTAACTCTTGAAGTAACTGTTTCAGCCATATGAGCTCACAGGTTGCTTTAGCCATGGCTCGGTATTCTGCCTCAGTCGTAGATAGAGCAACAACTGATTGTTTCTTGCTCTTCCATGACACTAGATTGCCTCCAACAAATACACAATATCCAGTGGTTGAACGTCTATCGTATGGACAGTCTGCCTAGTCAGCATCTGAATATCCAACCACCTGAGTATGTCCTCTACTTTCATACAATAGGCCTTTACCTGGTGCTTTCTTGATGTATTTTAAAATACGAACTATTGCCTCCTAATGACTATCACACGGAGCACTTAGAAATTGACTAAGTACACTCATAGGGAAGGTAATATCAGGACATGTCACTGTAAGGTAGTTGAGTTTCCCAACAAGTCTCCGATATCTACTAGGATCTGATAAGGGCTCCCTCTGATCAAGTAGGAGCTTGACATTTGGATCCATTGGAGTCTCCACTGGTTTGCAGTTTGACATACCTGTTTCTTTCAATATATCCAAGGCATATTTTCGCTGTGAGATGGTAACACCCTTTTGGGATTGAGCAACTTCTATTCCTAGAAAATACTTGAGTTTGCCCAAAGCTTTTGTCTGAAAGTGCTGGAATAGATGTTGCTTGAGTTTTTGTATGCCTTCTTGATCATTCCCTGTAATCACAATGTCATCCACATAGACAATCAAGTAAAAGCATCGGTTAGGGGATGAGTGAAAGTAAAAAACTGAATGATCAGCCTCACTCTGAGTCATACCAAACCGTAGGACAACTGAACTAAATCTCCCAAACCAAGCCCGTGGAGATTGTTTAAGTCCATAGAGAGATCTGCAAAGTCGACACACCAATCTAGACTCCCTTTGAGCAACAAATCCAGGAGGTTGCTCCATATAAACTGCCTCTTGCAATTCACCATGTAGAAAGACATTTTTAATATCCAATTGATAAAGGGGCCAGTGGTGAATGGCAGCCATAGAGAGAAAGAGGCGAACAGAGGCCATCTTGGCAACTGGAGAGAAGGTATCACCATAATCAAGTCCGTAGATCTGGGTGTATCCCTTGACAACTAAGCGGGCTTTCAAACGATCTATTTGGCCATCAGGGCCAACTTTGACTGTATAAACCCAACGACAACCAACAGTGGATTTACCATGTGGTAGAGGCACCAAATCCCAAGTGCTATTAGAGTCTAAAGCAGCCATCTCATCAATCATTTCCTTATGCCAGCCTGGGTCAGAAACTGCTTCACCTACATTTTTAGGAATAGAAACAGGAGACAAAGACGACACAAAAGCATAATATTGTGGAGACAAACGGTGATAGCTCACAAAATTATAAATGGGATAAGGATTGCGAGTAGAACGAATACCTTTGCGGTCAGCAATAAATCGGTCCAAGTCAGAGATCGGAACCTGAGAAGTGACTGGAGCAGGAGATGAATCCAATGGGGCAGGAGCAAGGAGGTCATTGGTGGGAGGGTTGCCAACAGGCTCAAGGACGGGTGACACAATGGGTGGGTGCTCAATAGGCCCAATGACAGGTGGCACAATAGTAGGGTCCTCAATAGGTTCAGGTCGAGGCCGATGATGGTAGGTGAGGAGAGGAGGTGCCGAGTCCTCTATAGGACCAGTGGAGTCATGGGAAGAAACAACCTGTGGAAGAGGACTAGTGCAAGAAATAGAGAGAACCTAAGTAACAGTAGAACAATCAAGATGCCCTAAAGAAGGAAAGAAAGGGGTTGTCTCAAAGAATGTGACATCCGGGGAAACAAGATATCGTATGAGTTCAGGAGAGAAACACCGGTAACCTTTTTGCAAACGAGAATAACCCAAAAAGACACATTTGAGAGATTTTGCATGTAACTTATCTTTACTTGGAGTGAGATCATGAACAAAACATGTGCAACTGAAGACAAGAAGAAAAAGAGAATAGAGTGGCTGATTGGGAAACAAAAGAGAATGAGGCACCTGATTTTGTAAAATAGAGGATGACATGTGATTAATCAAATAACATGCAGTGATAACCGCATCTCCCCAAAAACGCAGCGGAACATTATTTTGAATGAGGAGAGTACAAGCAGTCTCAATCAGGTGTCTATTTTTTCGCTCAGCCACTCCATTTTGTTGAGGAGTATGAGCACAAGAAGAGTGATGGAGAATGCCCTGAAAAGTCATAAAAGATTGAAATGGAGCAGAAAAATATTCTTGGGCATTATCACTCCGGAAGGTGTGAATGGTGATTCCAAATTGAGTTTTAATTTCTAAGCAAAATGTTTGAAAAATAGAGAAAAGTTCTGAACGGTTTTTCATTAAAAATAACCAAGTACATCGGGAAAAATCATCAACAAAGGTAACAAAGTATTGAAATCCCAAAGTTGAGTTGACACGACCAGGACCCTATACATCAGAATGAACTAGTGAAAAAGGAGACTCGGCTCGTTTATTGACACGACTAGGAAAAGAACTATGAACATGTTTGCCTAATTGACAAGACTCACATTCTAAAGAAGAGACACTAGAGAGACTCAGCACGATCTTCTATAGTTTCTGTAAGCTAGAATGTCCCAAACAACGATGAAAAAGTTCAGGTGAATCAGCAGCAATACAAGCCACAGGAGATGGTGGTGGGATGAGGTAGTATAGCCCACATGACTCATGTCCGACTCCAATCATCTTCTCAGTGTTCTGCTCCTGTACAATAACCGAATTAGCAACAAAGGTAACAAAATAAAGGAGGGTTTGAGTTAATTTGCTAACAAAAATCAAATTAAATGGACACCCAAGCACAAAGAAAACATAATTTAAAGATAGGGAGGGCAAGGGTGTGGCACTACAACATAATTGCTGGATTCCAACGAAATTTTTCCGTTGGAATTTGGCCAAAAACAACCGTTGAAATTACAAAATTCCAACGGAAATTCCAACCGAAAGCGAATTCCAACTGTAATTCCAACGAAGTTTTACTGTTGGAATTCAATTTTGGGGAAAAATTCTCACGACAAATTCCAACGGTATTTTACCGTTGGAATTTTTAAAAATTATTCCAATGGTATATTACCGTTGGAATTATATTTTTTTATTAATTTTTCTTTTAAATTTTGAGAAATTTGAAAAAATTATTCCTACGGTATTTCCAATTGAAAAAAATTGTTGGAATTATTTTCGGAAAATTCTAACGGTATTTTACCGTTGGAATTATATTTTTATTTTTTAAAAAATTTTGAGGAATTTTAAAAAAACTATTACCATGGTAATTCCATGTTAATAATGAATTTTTTTTTTACAAATGATGAATTGCGAATGACCACGACTTTATCATAAGCTCATCTTACTTATTCTTGTACCAAGAAGGAACACAACGATTTTCACTTCTTACATTCAACCTTTCTCCAGTCACACCCATAGGTGAAAGTGTAAATGACAAATATATTTAGAAATATAATGAACCAAGTCCATGAGTAGTCACAAAAACATAATGACAAGTAACCATGTGATACTGGTATTTTACCGTTGGAATTATATTTTTATTAATTTTTTTTAAAATTTTGAGGAATTTTATAAAAACTATTCCCACGGTAATTCCATGTTAATAATGAATTTTATTTTTTACAAATGATGAATTGCAAATGACCACGACTTTATCATAAGCTCATCCTACTTATTCTTGTACCAAGAAGGAACATAACGATTTTCACTTCTTACATTCAACCTTTCTCCAGTCACACCCATAGGTGAAAGTGTAAATGACAAATATATTTAGAAATATAATGAACCAAATCCATGAGTAGTCACAAAAACATAATGACAAGTAACCATGTGATACTAATAGGAACTCTACAACTAGCAAGTGCTTAATACTAAAGTGGGGAAAAACCCAAGAATCTAAGAACTCCAAACTGATATATTAGACAAGCTATATTAATTTCTAGCTACTTGAAGCATTCACTCATATATATTATAGCCATCTACCATGGTTGAGGGAGAGTTGCCTAATTTTGAATGCGTATAAAATCCAATGCACTCTTCTTGTACCCCTTTCGGTCGTGCATTTCAAAGAATTCCCTGTATGTTACAGCTCTGTAGCCTGGTGGGTGGCTTTCATTCACAAGCTCTGGTGCTGGCCGTATAACTTTGTCTAGAGATGGTCCATTTTCTGTTGTTAGTGATATCCTTTTTGCCTTGCTGTATAGGGCTTCCCTATGTACACTGCTTTTGTACTTCCCATTAGTCACAATCTGAGCACAAGAAAGAAATCAATTAAATTTGCCATCCAACAGAGACACAAATACTGATGAAAAGTGCAAATTGGCTTAAATGTCAAGTCTAAAGAAAATAATATATAAGTATTAATATTACAAATGACATGACAAACATATTTTTTCTCAATTTTCCTCTCATACAATGATTCATTCTACCAATCATGATTGTACCAACCTTCCATAAAAGCATCAAGAACTAAGGGAATTTCAAAAGGAGATTATATTTGCTTCAAGATGTTAAAGGTCCGGCACACAGGAAAATCAACTCTGAGAACTATACCTCAAATCAGGGGTTGAATAATCAAAAGACCTATTATTTGAACCAGTATCATGTAAAGGGATGGATTCGAGCAGGCCAAGAAAACTAGCAAAACCTTCAGGATTTAAGCATTGATCTTTGGCTCCATTGACAGTCATGCCAAGGTGAAAGCAAATATTCTGGTTGTTGTATAAATTTATAGGACCATCTACATCCAAAAAACAGAAACAACCAAAAGTATTTGATTGTCAACAGAAAAGTTAAAGCCTAATCCAGGGAAAAAAAGGCTAGGTAGGAATAGCATAGTAAAAATAACAATGACAACAAAGGCGCACAAGGATCATGTGCTTAGATACCTTTGCTTACCAGAATGTTGATGAAGGGCATTTGGTAAAGGCTGAGGTAGCTCATGTAAATAGTCTACCCAATCAGTCTCCTTAGGTTGCCGCATATAGTCCATGTGTTTATCAAGATTTTCAGATAAATAAAAACATCCAGAATCACCATGTTTTACTTCAACCTAACAATTGAAGCAATGAGATTTGATGATACAAAAAACATACACAAATATTGCAAAAGGGTTACGGTTTATTGTTAAGACATACAAATAAAGACAATACCAAAGTCGCAGAATGAAAATTCACCCGTATCTCGCTGCTAACGATGGAACTTATGCAAAAATGTACACATTTCTGCTAAAAATGCTTACAATCAGCCTTGTTTAAAAGCAGAGATGGATAGTATGCACCACTCCCCTGACTTTAACATATGCAGCAATAAACTAACCCCTTGACAATATGTCTACATTGAAAAATTAAAAAAAAAAAAATTCCTCACAAATGACATCAGAGCATTCAATTTACAATAGCAATACAAACAAACAAAACATAAGAGAGATTGAATAACAATAGAGTTTCATGGCTTTTGGTCTTACCAATATACGTGCAAATTTGGTCTTTATTGGATGAGGATGCTCCAATTGCATTAGATCAGATGTAATGACATTAGCTGCTAAGAAAAGAGGGGGGGTTATGTCAAATAAAAAAGACACACAAAAGCTTACTTTTTAGTTTTACTGGTTAACAATTAATGAAATAATTTAAGACAGTAGAAATAGAATCAACTAAAAAAAGATCACCAATTTTGGCTTTTAAATCATTTAGTGATAACACAAGTGCAAGCAAGATGTTTCAGTCAAGTAAGGCACAAAGTCTTATAATGTTGCACATAAATACCAATTTTATGTTATGTTCTTGATAAATGGAAATGTGAACCCTACCCACCAGATGTTTCCATATTCATAAATTCTCTATAAACTTTTACAAACAAATTGAGGTACTGAGCAAATATTGAGGTGTTGAATCTTTGTAAGGAAATGCTTTGATGTGAAGTTTCATCATTTAAACCCAAACGATATACCTGGGCTACTAGAAAAAAGAATAAGAAAGAATGAGAAAGCATGGTTCAACAAAATTATAGTTCTTAATGAATCCTCAATGCATAACAAACTTTAAATTAAGATAGCTTTTGTAATAACAATGAAAATGAAAATGCCATTGTAGTACTGATGAACTATCTCCTCATCAAGAAATACAGGGATGCATTTCTGCACTTAGCAGTGTATAATTAGGAAGCACAAAATATTGATGGTCTGTGCATATCTCAGATAGTGCAATGAGAAGAAAAGCTTAAACATCATTATGATGATCAGAGAACATATAATTTCTCACTTGCAAATATAAACAGGGAAACAAGATTAAAAACCTTCTCAGCCAAAGCTTTAGTTAGTGTTCTCTGTCCAACATCATCAGTCACATTGACACCAGCCCACCCAATCCACCTGGTGTCGAACTCCTTTACACCTTCAAGAGAAATACCAAGCTTGATATAACCTTCACTTTGAGGATAACAAAATCTAATAAATGTTTCAAAAGTAATCAATTTTTTTATTTAAAAAGTTATGGTGAACATGTATATTTGGGTTTCTATTTCAAGTATTATTAGAAAGTAAATCTTTTTAAAGAAAACCCATTAATACATCCAGAACAAACTTTGCAGAGCCATTGAAATGAAAATAGGCTAAAATCTTTACTTTTCAAAACAATCCACTGTCAAATGAAAAACGCATAAACCATTCACAATAACAAATAAAAGAATGACACAAAAAACTAAAACACACCCTGCAATTTACCCATTAGAGAGATTATTGATAAATTTAGAAGGAAAAAAGAAAACCCATTACAGGGTCTGTCCTTATTATTTGCAGAATGCAGATCTCTTGAGATGATTTCACATTAATAGCCACATTACTTAACACATTGTGGTTATGTAGAAGCGAGTAAACCCGGATAGATTAGGCAAATGGAGACGAAGAAGAGGGAGCAAGTTGCCAAGCGATATTTTGGGGGGCTGTGGTCAGGAAAGGATGGGGAAAAATCTCCATTTAGATGCTGGTGGTGACGATGATGGAATAAGGAAGATTATCCATATATAAAAGTATAAAACCAAGCCATGAGATTATATCTCAGATTGGAGAAATTAGAAAACAAATAGAAACACTGAAAGAAGACAAGGCAAGTTTATCTTATGAGGGTGCAGGGGGAGGGAATGAGTTATGGGAGCGGGAAGGGGAGTGGGAACGGGAGGGAATGAGTGATGGTGAAACGCCAGAGGGGGAAAGGGGGAGTCGAAAATAACCTAAAAATTATTCTAACGGTATTATTATAGAAATTACTGTAGGAATTTCCGTGGGAATTAACAAAAAGAATTGAAAAAAATTAGGAAAAATAATTCCAACGGTAATTCTAATGGAAAATTTCAACGGTAATGTAATTCCATTGGAATTACCGTTGGAATTTTTTAAAAATTCCAACGGTATTTTATTCTGTTGGAAAATGACATTTTTCTTGTAGTGATGGGGGATCCACTTGAGCAGCAATTTCTCGCCATTTTTAAGCATATTCTTTGAGTGTCTCAGTGGTTTTCTTTTTCATATTTTGCAGCTGCATTCTATCTGGAGCCATATCAATATTATATTTATATTGTCTCAAAAATGCGTCTGCCAAGTCTTTCCAACATTGTACTCGAGCTCAGTCCAAATGTGTATACCATAGTGCGGCTGCCCCAGTTAGGCTATCTTGGAAGAAATGGATTAGCAACTTATCATCATGTGCACAAGATGCCATCTTTCGACAGTACATAGTCAAATGACTTTTTGGACATGCAGTTGATTGGTGTTGTCGCTTAACCAATTAAATTAAACCGAATCCCCTAATTAGAATGCAATAGAGGACATAATCCAGGTTTGTCTCACAAGAAATACAATGTGTAATCAATAATTTCAAGTTAAAAACAGGGGATTGTAAAACAGAATTGTATTTCTAGATTGTAAAAAGAAGAATTGAAATAGATTAATTAAGTTAATTAAAACGTAACCTAGCTAGACATTCATCCATAAACCGGTTTGATCCATCCTAGATTAACATGAGTGATTAAGTCCTAATGTAGCAATGCTAATTGAGTTTAATCACAATCAAAATCTCTAATTATGACTAATTATTCCTACTAAATTATCACTTAGAATTCGATTAACCTCATTTAATTACTAATCTTGTAATCACAATGATTAAGCAATTAGTGGTTAATCTGAAAACTGAACCTCAATTAGCAATTCTTCAAAGGATTCATGCACAGAATTAAAGATTAATCAATATAAATTCTATTTCATACCTAAACATCCATATAAATCACAAAGATCTCCATGATCCATATAAAATATCCAGACAATCAGAATCCAATGAAAAACGAAATTGCATTAAGCTTAATCAAATTAAGTACATAATCTCAAGAACAAAACCGAATTTAATCAGAAGTCTAACTTGGTTACAAGAGTTCTACTCCTCCATGGTCATGAAATCCAAGCTCCAATGAGGGAAGCAAACCATAGTTCAATAAGTTCCAGCAAAATACAAGAGAGAAAACTAAAACTGTCTAGTTTAGAAATTGATTATTCGTCTGCCTCCTTCCTCTAATTAAAACTTCATAAATTTCATGCACACCCAATTTATCCCTAACCTAGTTTAAACCTCTGGACCTCAGCTTCAAATGGGCTCCGGTTTGGGCCTAATTGGGCCTGAATTGAGGAAGTTAAGCCCATTTAAGTCTATCTAGGTCCATATAGGTCTTTGGACTAATCAACCATTTTCGACAGGCAATAAGACCATCTTCTCTTCATAATTTGTTGAACCGGCCTTCATAACAATTGGAGCCCTGTGCCTTAGATTTCCAATGGGGCTAGTTTCAAGTCCATACAACATGTAAGCACAAGTTATGATCCAAACACTGTATGCGGGTCAGGATCCAGGGGTAGCAACTCTACTCTGACTTTCAGGTTAAATTTGACCCACTAAACGTCTAAATTGGCCTTGGAGATCTGAATGAAAGTTGTAGATAATCCTCTTATCTTTCCTAAAAGTCAAGAATCAAAATTTTTAGACATCCAGAACTAAAGATATACCCAAAATACAGAATAGTGTCAAAACCCTAATAATGCTGAAAAACACACTNCCAAAATTTGTTCCAGAAGGCCAAATATGTGGAGCATAATGTCAATGCAGTGGCAACTGGAAGGATTGTAGGCATTGATCCTTTAGAACAGATAAACCAGAGATGCATTCGTATTGTCAAAAATCCAAAGGACCGGGTGGATGTGCGTTGTGCAGGTAGTGCCTTATGTGCTCTCTTTTAGCAAATCAATGATGTGATTTTAGTTTGTGATCTGCACTTCCTTTGGGGGTTTTTTCTTGGAATGACAATAAAATTATTGTAGTGGATATGTAATGGAAATTTTTTGCTATGCCTAATGACATACCCCTTTTGAGTTGAATCTAGCATCTCTAGTGTTCCCTACTATTTCTGGTACAATTCTTGTTAGATGTGTTTTTATATGTAGCTCTTTGGCATTACATTCAACTTCTGATATATTTTCTTTGTGTGATATTAGCAGAAGCCATGCTTTTAGTAAAAACTTCAGTCTTGGCACAATGATTATTTGTGATAAGGTATTGCATTTCATCTGAGCTTTATGCAACCCCTCCATGTCATGCTGCACAAGGGTATTAATATCATTCCGCATCTTGACGGTTTTTGCTGGTGGGTAAAATCTTGCCAGGAATTGTTTAGTCATCTCATCCCATGTGCTAATATACCTCGTTGATAGAGAATATAGCCAATTCCTTGCCTCATCATTCAATGAAAAAGGGAATAGGCGTAATCTAATGGCATTGTCAGTGGCGCCATTGAACTTGAATGTATCACAAATTTTCAGAAATCTAGCTAAGTGTACATTCGCATCCTCAGTTGCTAATCCGCCAAACTAGTTGGCTAGCATAATTTGAATTACACTCGCCTTGATCTCAAAGGAGTTGGCTTGTATGGCTAGCCTACTAATCCCTGAGATTAGGACTGGCCCTTTGGGAACCCTATAATGCTTTAATGCCCTTTTAACTACCACTGGCTCTCGATTTTCCTTGGCATTATTATCCATTGTATCTTGAGCTGGTCTAGAAGTGTTCCTTCTTTCATTTTGTTTTTTCTTACACGTCTTTTTGATCTCAGAGTCGAAAGGAAGTAAATTACCACGCTCCACACTTCTTATACACTAGAGAAAACTCCTAAAAAACAAAGAGCATATATTTAAAATAGAAAAATAAACGTCTAGACTAAGATTAAAATAGTCTAGTATTGATATTAATAGACGCACAATTCCTAGAAACGGCGCCAAAAACTTGTCAAGCAAAAACCATATGCAAGTGTACGTATCGTGAGTAAGTAATATAATTGTAAATTAAGTATCATCCCACGAGGACTATGACTACTAAGTACCAAAATTAAATATATTCCAATTTTATCTAGACAATAAAGAGTAAATATCAAGCAAATATTCTAAAACAAGTAGAAATATGGATGAGAAATATCTAGGGTTTTTTATTTAACCATAGCTATTCCGAATTGTTATCCATATTTCATTAACCAAGAATTATCTTCCTAATTGCTAGCCAAGGATCCTAAATTATTTATTAGTCTTTTTCAATGTCAAATGAAAATATCTCTAAATACCAATTCATTATATTCCTATGTGAATTAAACTACCCAAAAATTCTTGAAGTTCTTTGGTTCTTTCAATGGCTATATAAATTATAAGGGTATATTCCTATCCCTTATAACATTTATGATCTTAATCTCTATGATCTTGAAGTCAAATCCTGAGTTGACTCTTGGAGGGTTGCGACGCTGGGAAAAGGGTGTTGTAGCCTTGGCCTCACTGCCTCATGATGCGCAATCTCCCTTCACCTGGCTTTGCGACATTGAGATCTAGTGCTGCCACTCTGGCCTCGCTGTCTTGTGCTGGATTTCCTTTGACAAATGGGGGTTGCAGCGCTGGAATCTCTGTCTTCTTCATCACAAGAGGGTTGTGGCATTGAAGTTGTTGCCTCCAATCTAGGTGACCAAAATTCACCCATTTTTTTACTCCAAAATGTGCAAAAATGATTTCCAAACATTCATAAATTGAAATCCTACAAACAAACATTTAAAACATAGAAATCAACTTTGAAAATACTCTAGAACAAGCAATTAACGAGCTAGATCAACACAAGAAAAGTGATATAAAACCAACTTATCATGCTTCATACTTCTTTTTAATCATGAATTGCCTGAAGGAAACTAGTTCTGTTGTATAGAATGCAATCAAATTCATGCTACTCTTTTGAATTTGGTGGCATGTGGAGAAGCGAATCTCCTTGATTCCCTTCTAATCATGATTAAAAAGAAGTATGAAGAAAAAGGTTTAGAAACTGGGGTTGTTCTTGATATAAAATGGAGAATTCAAAGGCTTGTTCAATCTTGCACGTGAGTATTTTTGTGATTGTAGTTTTTTAATTTAATTTAATTACTTCATTTATAGTAATGAGCTTGAGAGCTAGTTATGGAGACTTTCCTATATGCCATTGTGTTCTTTAAGTTATTATGTTTAACTTGAGTGATGTTTACATTTCTTAACTTTGGTTGTTTTCTAAAGTGTTTTGATCCTATAGTTGATGCTGCTTCTGGTCGTGACTTCATTCCAATGATGCTTTATGGGTTAGCCACAACAACTAAAATGCCTGGAGCATCCAACCTATCAAAGCCACAGCAACTAAAATCCCAAGATTTATTTTGGGATTTCATAGTTGCTTTACTTGAAATATATTTGTGCAATTTATATGAATGGATGGCCACTTTGTTGTCTTTTTCTTAATTAATTCGAAGGTTTTCAATGTAATTATACTGCTAAAAGAGTCTTTAGGTTGTTTAGAATAAGTCATCTTTGAATAAATAGACAATGGTAGATTATTACTTTGGTTTGGAAATCTAGAAAATGCTTGATTAGATTATTGCTCTCATTGGTTACCTTGTTGGATGATTGAATAGTTATGATTAATATGTTAAAGAGTAATGTTTAAGATTATTTAAAGAAATGTTTGATGCGGTCTTGTGTACTTGGCTGGAGTGCCATGTTGGGATTTTTAAGCATTTTTTTATACTGTTAAATCTAACGTCAGCATTTTTCAGCTTTGATGTTAATATTACGGCAATCTACTTTAAGAATTTTAGAGGGATTCAATAGCTATTCATGGGACTAGATTGCTTTACTATTTTGATGTGTTTCTTTCATTTTACATCTTTTTGTTTCATGAGATTATTTTATCCTCTTTATAGAAACTGTTAATGTGCAATCCTTTGTTACTTTGATGGTTATGGTTATCTTCATCATAATGTGCAATCCTTCACTTAATTTTTTGCACAATTTCTCATTTCCTTTGACCCCTTTTCTTTGATTGTCATCAGATACAATATTTGTGAGAGTTTACAAATCAAGGATGGATCTGTTGAGGGCTGTAATTATTGGAGCGGAGGTAACTCCTTATTACGATGGTCTCTTCTTTTTCGATGTTGTCTTTGGCAATTTGACCAAAATGGGATAGTTACACTAACTAAATACCTAAAAGGGGTATTTTTGAAAGTATTTACGAAGAATGGGCAGTTTTGAATATTTTAATATTTTTTCGGTCAGTATAGAACACGCTTTATCACTTCCTAAAGCCGGTTCAAAGGGAACACACTTTATCATAATTTCCCAAAGCGTGTCTGTAAAAAACGGCGTGGAAAAATTTAAACGGAACACGTTTTATAGATAAAGCGTGTTCAAGAGGAACACGCTTTATAGATAAAGCGCGTGTTCATGATGAACATGCTTTATGTATAAAGCATGTTCAAGATGAACACGCTCTATAGATAGAGCGTGTTCCACCCTCAAAACGTCACCAGCCTGTTAACGCTTTTGTGCAATAAAGCGTGAAGTAACACTGATAAAGCATGAACGACTCTATAAATAGCCACCTCTTTAACGACATTTCTATTGCAAATTGTAAGTAAAATTTGTAATTGCTAAGAGTTTGCTGAGGAAATTGAAGGTGCTCTACAAATTTTTGCAAAGTGTTTAAGCTTTTATAGGTACGTTTATTTATAATCTTGTATTAGCTTTTGTATAATCTTGTGTTATTAATTTTTAATTTGCAGTTGAAAGTATGAATTTTATGAGTATTGAAGAGAAAATTAATTAATTTTAATATATACTAATTGTGTTTGAAAAAAATATGTTAGGAAGAAGATGCATATATTGATACATCATAATGGTCGTATATATAATGGTTCCCAAGGTGTAATGTGTGAGGGGGCTTCAATCTATGGGTTAAATTTGAAGAACACTTGTGGATTGGATAGATTAAAGTTTCATATCCATAGTAAGATGAAACTTGAAGCAAATCAAATAGTTGAGAAAATAACTTATAGATTTCCAGTTTCAGTTAATCCATTATTTTATCTTGCATTTGAATTAGGATCTGATGGAGATGTTGAAATGATGTATGAGAGTAATGCTAAACATTCTAGTTTGGGTCCAATTGAGATATATGTGGACATCACAACTATAAATGTTGTCGAAGATAGAGGTGAACCTGAAACTGTTGAAATTGGCCCAAGTTCATATCATTATTCTTATCCTCCATATAGTTTGGAGACAAGAATGGAGTCGTGTTATGAACCGGAGATTGGTTCATGTGGATTTCAATATGGTTTGGCTACTTCTAGTCAAACGCATATGCCAGAAGGGATCCATGGATATGAAAATGTTGATCCGTGGCTTAGTTCAGATGTTCGCGGGAGCGACATTGAAGTATATGAAGCTGGATGTAGCCAGCGTGCAAATGAGGGTGAAAACAGAAGTCGCAGCAATTCACCTGGGGATGAGCATGAAAATAGAGGGCGCAACAATATACTCGGGAATGAACGACAAAATAGAGGTCGTAGCAATTCACCTGGAGATCCTCTAATTAACATCACTGACAATGAAGAATGTGATCAAAGAACTGCAGAAGCAAGCGATGATGAGGAGGCGGAAGATTTGCCAGATCTTAATGTGGACCCGTTGAGACAGGAACCAATGCTTGTGAGGGCACAACACGTTGCACCAATACAAGCGGTACTTCCACCGTATTATGGATACGTTCATTGGGAGGCAATGCAAATAGTTGACGATGCTGAACAAGTAATAGGGTGCAGCCAATGGCAGAGAGGAGATGAATTTCAAATTGGGCAGAAGTTTGAAAGCAAAAACGATCTTCAATTTGCTATAAAGCAATACTTACTTCATGTGCATCAACAATTTAATGTGAAGGAGTCTAAACCTAACAAGTTGAGTTTGATACGTTCAAACAGTGGCGATGGATGCATGTGGCGACTTCGTGCATGTTTACGAACGAAAAGTAAAATTTGGGAAATACGAAAATACAATGGGCCTCATACTTGCACAAATACAAGAATGACACAAGATCACAGGGAACTTGATGTTAAGGTGATTGCAAGAACTATTATTGGGCTGGTACAGGAGAATGCCGATGTGCCAATAAAATTGATACAAGAGCGCATAAAAAGCACATTCTCATATCAAATTTCATATAGAAAAACGTGGCTTGCGAGAGAGAAAGTAATCGCACAAGTGTATGGTGACGAGAGAGAAAGTAATCGCACAAGTGTATGGTGATTGGAATGAGAGTTATAATTTGTTGCCTAGGTGGATGGTTGCACTTGAGCAACGTGCTCCTGGAACTATCGTACAATGGTGCTTGGATGATCGATGGATTGGGAGACCACAATATGATAATACGTTGAAGAGATTTTGACATTGGTTTTGGGCATTCAAGCTGTGCATTGGCGCATTTAGGTTTTGCAAGCCAGTTGTGCAAATTGATGGCACTTTTTTGTACGGAAAGTACAGTGAGACTCTTCTCATCGCCACAACACAAGATGGAAGCAGGTCACCATTACCTTTAGCTTATGCTATTGTGGAAGGTTAGACAAAAGAGGCCTGGTCATGGTTTTTAACGCGTGTTAGACTGCACGTCATTGGGAGCATTACACATTTGGCTTTAATTTCAAACCTTCATGTTAGCATTATTGCAGCCATTGAAGATGCAGAAGTTGGTTGGCGGCCACCATTGGCGCATCATTTTTTCTGTTTGCAACACGTTGTAAGCAATTGGAACAACGCATTCAAGAATGTTGATATGAAACACCAAAGCTACAGAGCTAGTAAGAAATTTAGTCTTTATAAATAATTATATATTCTTAACAAAATGCATATATATTAAACGTTTTATACAGGTGTGCAGTTTGAGTCTGCCAAATTCGAGGAAATAATGTCATAAATACATAGCGAATGTCCCGATGAGCGATCGTGGATTATATAAAAGATATTGAGCCGATAAAATGGACGCAACAAGGGGAAACTTATGGCAGACGTTATGGCTTAATGACGACCAACCTTGCTGAAAATGCGAATGGCACGTTGAAAAGAGTTTGCAACATGCCTATTACTGTCATTGTCAGAGCCACGTATCATAAAATGAACCGCATTTATAATGACCGGCGAGAAATGGCTCGAGCGAGGTTAGCGAGTAGACAGATGTGGACAGAAGATGCAGAAAAGAAGATGCGTGAAAACACTCGTTATTCGTCTTCACACCGGCCAATATTATTTGATAGAGATACTAGATCATTTGAAGTAGATGAGACATTCGACTTGAGTGGAAGGGCAAGTCGACGAATTTTTCGTCTTAACTTAAATGACAGAACATGCGGATGTGGTAGGTTTCAGGCACTTCATATTCCTTGCTCGCATGTGATTGCCGCGTGTGCCTCTATTAGTGTGGATGCATAGAGTTATATGGATCCAGTATATTCTACGCGTTACTTAGTGCAGGCGTATAGTGGAATATTTCACCCAATTGGTGGAGAAGACTCTTGGCCAATGGTTGAGGGACTCACCATCATCCCTGACCCTGCAAAGTTAAGGGCAAAATGATGGCCCAAATCAACCCGCATTGGCAATGAGATGGATTGGGGCGAAGGTTCACGCAGCACAATAAGGTGCGGGCTGTGTCGATTGGAAGGGCATAATAGGCGAAACTGTCCAAACAGAAGACAAGACCAACCATGACTCAGAGTAACCAACCTAGTTATATATGTCGTCCTAAATTTCTGTTGTTACTATTGCATAATGTTATATGTATTTATTTTTCATTCTATATATATATGTGACATGAATATTGATAATTAAGACTATATTATGATATGGACGGTTAACAGGTATTCAACATGGTCTTACAATATTATACACTTGGTGACATTTTTCAAATGTCTGGCCGTGCTTGGAGGTTAGATATTGAATTTTGGTATCCATTACACCCAGCATTACATGACTCTCCTCAAGTACATGCTATAATGTTAATGGAATGGGAACAGAGAGAACAACAATGTAGAAATCTACGCGAGTTAGCAATGATCCAAAATGTTACTACTCCGAGATCGGTAGCAATACATATGCCAAGGCGAACCTTGACAGAGCTGCGATCGGCTTTATATCGCATAAGAGAAGAGAATAATCGTATAAGTATAAGGTTACACCGGAGTGATTGTGAACAGAATTCAAGAGATGCGTTGAGGGAAGGTGACATGGCACGAGCTGTTATGTGGGCTCGTTTTACTCGAGAACCAAAGTGTTTATCTGACATTGACATGTCGGATGAAGAATAAACCTTTAACCCTATTCTCCAAACATCAAACTCAAACCCCCAAACCTTAACATTGAAACCCTAAACTAAAATCCCAAACCTAAGGTCCCAACCGTAACACATAAATCCCAAACCCTAATCCTAAACTTCAAACCCCAAATCACTGATCTCAAACCCTTAAACCCTTAACAAGAAACCCTCAACCCCTTAACCCTAAGTCCTAAAACCCTATATTCATATTTCGTATATATAACCAATTTACATCTGATTTCAAACTAGTTTACAAAATTCAAGGTTTAACTTTGTCCAGAAAATAATGAATCATTACTTGTTTTTATGCGTGTTGTATAATGTTATCTGTCTCTCACTTACTCTCTTTCATATCATAGGTAGTGAATCAATACTTCCTATGATATGAAAGAGAGTAAGTGAGAGAAAAGTAACTAGAGTTAACAAGCATAAAGACAAGTATAAGGATTCTTTATTTTCTAGACAACGTTAAAGCTTGAATTTTGCAAACTAGTTTGAAATCGGATGTAAATTGGTTATATATACGAAATACGAATATAAGGTTTTAGGACTTAGGGTTAAGGGGTTGAGGGTTTCTTGTTTGGGAGTTTGGGTTTAGGGTTTAAGGTTCAGCAAGTATAGGTTTAAGGTTTGGGGGTTCAACATTTAGGGGTTGTTAGGGTTTGAGGTTTTAGGGTTTTCACTTTAAGGTATAGGCGTATAAGGTTTAAGGGTTTAGGGGGTTTAGGGTTAAGGGGTTGAGGGTTAAAAAGTTTGGGAGTTTGGTTTCAAACCCCAACCACAACGTCGATCCCTGAAGCCCAAACCCTGAATAGTGAATTATTTTTTTATCATAGTTAAACAATTTGTTTCTGTTCTATATGTTATTGTTAATATATTTATTTCAATGAACAGTCTGACACAGATGCCAATAAGACGTCGGACATCTGATATTTGGTTGTTACCAAAGTTTAATGATGATTACGAACGAGAAATAGACTCAGATCCAAGAGAATACTACGTTGGATTACGACGCGAGTGGGCATACCGAACTGATGAGGCAAACGATTTAACACAACAATTACAATCCCTCAAAGCTCCTCCTGTCTATAGATAGTCCTTGAGAATGACTCAAAGAAATCGACTTGACTATGAGATGGCTATTTTACAGATACGGAGGGAGAACAATCGCATGCTGGTTCGTAGATGCCGATACTATTTCTTAAAATTGGCTAAGGAACAGACTATTGCTATGAATCGTGAGCTATCACAACCTAAAATTGAGTCAATAATAAATAATCCAGATTACACTACTGATGACGACTTAAAGTTTAATGATACATAATGTAATAAAGATTGATTACATTTTAATAATTTCAATTGTATCAGCTATTACCATTGTGAACCTTGACATATTAAATTATTGCACATATTAATGTAAAGAGTTAGTTGTAAATATTTTACGCGGTGTTTAATGTACTGTCAATTTAGGAGATTTTATTTCTACTAATTGCACATATTAATGTAATGAAAAGTCTACTCAACTGTAATAATATATAGTCATAAATAGTACACTGTACAACACATAAAATATCAAAAACAAAAACATCCTAGCGAGGTCCAAATCTACTACCTGTAAAGCACTTCCTTGGCTGTCTCTGACGCCTCCCTCTGCCACGCACAGGCTACGGAGTGGTCTACGAATCCGACTAAGTAGTGGGCTGCATATCAGGCTGAGGATCCACGTCTGGGATGTTGCTGAACAAGTCATCATATATATCCTCTAATCTAACAGAGGTATGATCAGCATCCATCGGCCCACTGTCAATATGCGGAGTCCCTAACAGGGTCGCCAACGGTGACGCATATCCATCCCGTGATAAGCCTAAGGCCAGGTCCAACTCAAGGTCAAGATCGACGTCAACCGCTGATGGGGGATAACTAGAGGTAGTACCAAATAGGTTATGCTGACCCGATGGTGTTTCCTCAACGTAGATATCCTTCGTCGGACTGTCGTCAACCCCACAAGATTGAGACCTATGTCTGAACATAGACTGCGACGCCGGACTCCGCCGTGACGGTCCTACAACCATGTCCGCAAACTAAGTCGTGCCCTGAGCTGGTGCCATACCCTGACCATGCCAGTATGTTGTATCATCAGGCTGAACCAGTGCCACCCCAGCTGAATGTGCATGACCCATGGCCTCACCGTGTGTGTGTCCCATGGCCGTCCACTATGAAGACTGCGATCCAGCGGTCTGACTAACTAACCTATAGTTATGCAACAACTGGGTTAGGTTTGTATGAAATCCCACCAACTGATCAGGAGTCCACTGTGAAGACCTAACAAATGGGCCCCCTGAAACTGCTGGCTCTGCTGAAATGGAAGGGGCATGCCGAATGGTGGCATCTGCTGAAATCCATGGCTTGCCTGCATCCCTGGGCCCTCATGGATGCCTGCTATCTGATGGGGTAGAGGGAAAAACTGAACATCTGGCACCTGCTCGAAGATCGGTGACTGCTGGGAAGGTCCGCCATGCTCCATACCCTGTGTCCGCTCAGGTGAGACGTCTGGCGGCTGCTGTGTACGCTGACCACGAGAACGCCGACGGGATGGAGTGCCCTGCTAGGGTGGAGGTACACCAGCCTGTGCATTATGATAAGATATCGTTAATATTTATTTCAAATCAAGTCCTAACAGACAACATAGTAATATGCATTTCCCAAACCTGATCAATGAGAACAATGTTACTAGGGCTCATAAATTGCCTTGTGATCCGGAGATACCATGCCATGTAATCCGGTGTCACACCCTCACTCTCATGATACGATACTGTATGACTGCGTCTCTGCCTCCATGTTGCGCAGTACGCCTCATGAAACTAGTCCCACCACCGGTCCTGGTTGCCCCTCATGGTCAACCTCTCCAATCGCCGAATATAGCCTTCAGTGGCAATAAGAATACCCTGACATCCTCCAAACTGTCTAACCACTCTGACAGGGTAGTGCATCTCAACAACGCTGAAACACACTAAGGGGACCCTAGCCGTCCAGACATCCCGCCCAGCCATACAGTATGGTGGCAACAGTGCCCCACAATAAGGCTGCCATATAATCTACACATTCCAAAAA
Source organism: Cercis canadensis (assembly GCA_003255065.1). Taxonomy (NCBI): domain Eukaryota; kingdom Viridiplantae; phylum Streptophyta; class Magnoliopsida; order Fabales; family Fabaceae; genus Cercis; species Cercis canadensis. Next base: position 5,523 of record QAOA01003735.1, on the reverse strand, counting down.
GTATCATTTACATATGTCTAAAAAAATATACACAATGTCACATTAGCTATAATTGCAACGTATATTTAAATATCTTACCTCATTAACTCTCATATGATCCAGAGCTCGTCGATATCCTAAATGATTTCTCACAACATCTATCTCCTTATACCTTAGGAGATGCTGCCACCTATTATATTAATTAAACTTATCATAATGTATTCGTTAATCGTGTCACAACATATTAAACCTATATACAGCTAAATATACATGTTTGCAACCAATAATTATAGAGTTATATACATCTTAAAAAATCAATGTCCTATAGTTTTAAAATTTCTCATAAATATAACAAAAATGAAGTTTATATCATAATTTCTAAATACTAAATCTGCTAAAATCTAAAATAAGTCATTAAACTATTCAATAATTCACACCAAATTTAAATGACAAGTGATATTATCTCTATTAATATTCAGTCTCATTTAACTTGATTTCTACAAAACTTAAATTTATAGGTATACTAACCTGCATGCAAGTGGGCTCACCACCCTTCCTCCCAATCGCGGAGGTGCTGGCGAAATAGATGGAAATCACTCGTACGCCCAAACAGACAGCAAGTGTGAAGACCCCACAAACTCAAGCGTTTAACCGATGGCAAGGTTACAGAGACCCCTGTACAAGCACGCCAATACTGTTGATCCCCAACTCAGACGACTTGCAGCATCCCAATCCTCCAAAAGCTTAAAATACATGAGATGAACGTAGTTGCCGGTTGTATCAGGCATCAACCAACCACCGATCATAAGCAAGATGTGAGCTCTTGCATGATACTATACCTTCGCATCGGTCGCATCATCTGGCAACTCTGCGAAGTGGTCCTTAAGCCAAGTCATCCTCAGTCGACCACCTGCTAACACGCCCGCATCTGGCAACACGCCCAACAGCTACTGCATCAGTTCCAACCATGGATAATCACTGTATCCACTAACTACCTCTCCATCAATGGGAAGCCCTAATAGTACCTCCACATCTTGTAATGTGATAATACACTCTCCACCACTCATATGGAAAGTATGTGTCTCTGGCCTCCATCGCTATACTAAAGCAGATAAAAAATCTCTATCTAACTTTAGAGACGGGACTGATGCAACTCCTCCGAAACCCGCTCGCCTCAAATAAAACATAATTCTTTCATTAGGTTTAGTACCAATCTTATGGTTACATGTCTTAACAAACCGCTCCGTCTGAAATAAAATTATTTATTAAATGAAGAAATTAAACATAAAAATAACATATTTTCTATAACTAAAAAAATTAAAATACTTACTTCATTAGTCCAAATATTTGTTGAAATATGATTTCCTTGATCAATTAACACACTTGGATCTACAGGACCAGGTAACTGATTTTGAGCCATATCACAGTCAAACTAATAGCAAAATGACAAAAAAAACTCTGGAACCACAAGAAGGAAGAGACACGCTTTAAGGGAAGAAATGGGACCGGTGAAAGTGAAAGTGACGGGCGGAGACCGTGTTCCAAAAGAAAACGCTTTATACATAAAGCGTGTTCAATCTCCAATTTTCGAGGGTGTACGTCGGTCAATGTGAAACACGCTTTATATGTAAAGCGTGTTTCCTTTGAACCCGCTTTAGGAAGTGATAAAGCATGTTCTATACTGACCGAAAAAATATTAAAATATTCAAAACTGCCCCTTCTTCGTAAATACTTTCAAAAATACCCCTTTTAGGTATTTAGTTAATGTAACTATCCCATTTTGGTCAAATTGCCGTTGTCTTTCCAAGCAGCAAGTCCACTACCACATTGGTGGTCTTCGGCTCAACCCAAATTTGTATAATTGTGGCAAAGTATGCCTTAGTCTATTTAACACTTGGTCTGAAACTAATGTCTGCACATAATTTTGGATGTTGCATATAGTTGCAAATGATAATTCAATCGTTCTCAGGATGGCATAAGATCCTTGATAATCATATTATGGCTTATGAATATTCTTTTTTTGTAACATATTGCGCAAACATGTAAAAAACATTAACTGTGTGGAGACCAATACATAAAATTATTTGGAACAAAGGAGTTACGGTAATAATACTATTGAAATCTTAAAATGAGTATTTAAAAAAAATTCCAAATGAGACACGCTTTAAGGGAAGAAATGGGGCCTGAAAGGTGAAAGTGACAGGCGGAGAAAGAAATAGTAAAGCATGAAGGAAACACGCTTTATGTATAAAGGGTGTTCCTTTGAAACACGCTTTATATAAATGGGGCCTGAAAGGTGAAAGTGACGGGCGGAGAAAGAAATAGTAAGGTGTGAAGGGAACACGCTTTATGTATAAAGCGTGTTCCAAAGGAAAACGCTTTATATATAAAGCGTGTTACATTTATGAACACACTTTATGTATAAAGCGTGTTCCATCCCCAATTTCTGAGGCTCTACTTCGGTCAAAGTGAGACACGGGTTATATATAAAGCGTGTTCCCTTTGAACTCGCTTTAGGAAGTGATAAAGCGTGTTCTATACTGATCAAAAAATATTAAAATATTCAAAACTGCCCCTTCTTGGTAAATACTTTCAAAAAGATCCCTTTTAGGTAATTACTTAGTGTAAGTGTCCCATTTTGGTCAAATTGCCTGTATTCTGAGACAAGATAAGAGGACAAAGGGTTAACGTGCAATGACAAAGTCAAATAATTTTAGTTGAAGGGATTAAGTTAAAGTATTTTTTTGTTGGAGAATAAGTCAAAGTATTTAAATATTTAAATAATAAATAGTATATTATATTAGAAAATTAAAATTTTGAGAGCTCTTAATCATCAACTCCTCTCCCCTCTTGTTAACGTGTACTAACTACTATTTCAAGAAAAAAAAAATGCAAAACATTGAAGATAAAAAAAAATGTACCATTGACAATCAATTAACTCTAAATTTTCATCAAACAAATCAAGTTGCAGTAAAATTAAGATTGTTACCGGAAATCATGAGTCACTTTTTTACTACTACATTTACTATGTTCTTTTTCATTTGGTGTAACCAGCTCAACTATCATATGTTGGTGAAACCTGCTTTCTATAATCTTGGCATCGGTGCTCTTTAAACAATACTATTTCCATTCCATTTTGGGAATGGATTCAATACTCAAGCCAGTTGTATATATTCTATTGTTAGGCCTATTGCTAAATAACATTATTTTTGTATGACCTTTTGGAATTGAGTTTATTAGTTAGCTACAGTTACAGTTATTGGAGCAAATTTAAAAATTAGCAGCTCTATGCTCTATTGTGTACTGTTTTTCATCATAAAAAGAAAAAAAAAATTAATTATCAAACTGCTACATTTTTTTTTCATTAAGAAAAATAAAAAGGTTGGTTCTTGAAACTATAAAGTTAAGAATAAAACCCCTTTTTAGTCCCTGAAAAATACATCCACTGACAAATTAGTCCCCCAAAAATTTTTGGTGACAAATTGGTCCTCGAATTTTTGTTTTCGCTGACAAATTAGTCCTCCGTTAGGGTTTGTTAGTCTAATTTAACGGACTTCGCCACTTGGCAGTTAACATGCTGACGTGGCTGTTAGTTGCTGAAGTGGCATACTGACTTGGCCATAAAATTGTCCCCGTATTTCTTTCTTCCCCTTCTCTCTCATTTCTCTCTCTCTCTCTTCCCCTCCTCTCTCATTTCTCTCTCTCTCTCTCTCTCTCTCTCTCTCTCTTTCCCTCCTTTTACTGTGAGAGATCCGCATAGGTTAGAAAATTTTTATTCATGTTTCTTTGGTTAAATAATGACGTCCTTTCTCTTCGTGCATGTTTGCTCAGAGAGCTAGAGCCATAGACTCATGGCTTCCATATATATATACACACACAAAGAGGGAACGAAACCTCCGGTTATGTTTCTTGCTAACTGCTCGTCACATGCACCCTCTAACACTGCATGTAGTCAAATAAATCGGGGTACCCTTTTTTTCCACCTTCCATTTTCTCTCATGCATGGCTGAGTCACATAACTCGGGGTACACATAACTCACTGAGTCATGCAACTTGGTTAAGTCATACTTGTGTTTCACCACTGCCATCCTCATCCAAGTTTTCCTCACTCAACAACTGTTTGCGTAATCTTTTCCTACTAGGTGGTTCAGACTCACCGTTGCTATCTTCACCAAGATCACTTAAACTTCCACTTACACTAAGGTCTGGGTCCTCCTCATCAAACAGAAGAAGCCCATTACAACAGATGGCTTCTTTTTCCTGTCTCCGTAGGCTTCTGGGGACTTTAAGAACCAAGGTGATTATGGGTACCAAGCTCTTTTATCTATCTCCTGCAATTCCGCTAGCCATTGTTGGGTACTACTTCAGCTTTGCACCGGTAACATAATCCTTCCTTCATTTGTCATTAATTACTCTAACTCAGTTATCATTTTTGGCTATTACTTTTGCTATTTTAAAGGCAATGTTGGAACATAGTGGTGCATAGGATGAGATTTGAAGTGCTCTGTTCTTGGTGGCTATAAACAGAGCAGTATAGCCTTGTCTCGGTGAAGTGTGACTTATGAGCAAGAGGCAGAGTGAAGTAGGAAGAAAATGACTGTGTTTTGCGAGTGAGTTTAGAGTGTAGGTGTGGGTAAAAAATGTTGAATGAGAGTGAAAATTTCTGGAATATACAAGAGCTTTGTTCCTGCTCGACGCTGTATGGGAGCAAAAACAAAATTCTCAACCTTAACGACGTCGATTTTCGTTTTGGGCAGCTGGAGTCTCCACCAGACAACGCCGTATGACATCTCCTTCAGCAGATGCCTCCTTCACGACGTCGGATTGCTGTTTTGGGCATATGGACTCTTGACTAGACGACGCCGTATAGGGAGAAAATTTCTTGACTTTATGCTAGTAAAATGACGCCGTTTTACTTATGCCACACAAGCAAATGGTCATCTGCCATGTCAGCATGCCACTTCAGCAACTAACAGCCACGTCATCACGTTAACTGCCACGTGGCGAAGTCTGTTAAATCAGACTAACAAACCCTAACGGAGGACTAATTTGTCAGCGAAAACAATAATTCGAGGACCACTTTGTCACCGAAAATTTTTGGGGGACGAATTTGTCAGTGGATGTATTTTTTAGGGACTAAAAAAGGGTTTTACTCTAAAGTTAATTATGATCCTTTTAAGATCCGTGTAATATAAATTATAATACCATAAATTTAAGAATAAATTTTAGCCATATCAAGCAATGTAGGATGATACCTTTTTTTTTTCTTTAAGTACATATTACTACTCCACAAAAGTCAAACCTTACTATTAAAAATCTCCATGACGTGAGACTATTAAAAAATTAGTCAAAATAGACAAACACATAAAACTAAATAACAAAACTAAATTAAAAAGAAAAAAACCTAAGTACACGACTTTTTTCTTAGGGTGTGTTTGGATGGGGTATTTATGGAGTGTAATGTATTTAGAGTGTATTTAAAATACTAATTTTAAATTACTCTGTTTGTGTAATTTTTTAATATATTTTTAAAATTTCAATGTA
>QAOA01003733.1:131018-145057 GCA_003255065.1 Cercis canadensis | reverse complement strand
AAAAAGCAGCCAAAGAAAAAGAGGCTGAGAGAGAAAAAGAAAAAAGCACGAACAAAAAGAGTAAGAGAAGACAAAAAGTGAGTGCTTTTGCACAAAAAAGTGAGGTCAAGAGTGTTCTATTGTCTAAGCTAACCCTTCTTGTACTTATGTACAAGGATATTTATTTTACTAACTCTATTAACCCTTCTTTGCCTAGTATGATTGTTTCTTTGATGCAGGAATTTGCTGATATTTTCCCTGAAGAGATACCACATGGTTTGCCTCCCTTGAGGGGCATAGAGCACCAGATTGACTTTGTTCCTGGATCGAATATCCCTAATAAACCAGCCTACCGAGCTAATCCTGACGAGACAAAGGAAATTCAACGGCAAGTGGATGAGTTAGTACAAAAGGGATTCGTGAAAGAAAGTCTAAGCCCATCGTCAGTTTCAGTTATCTTGGTGCCAAAGAAAGACGGGACATGGCGCATGTGTGTGGGTTGCCGAGCCATCAACCAAATCACGGTTAAGTATAGACATCCTATCCCCAGATTAGATGACATGCTTGATGAGTTGTATGGTTCTAGTGTCTTTTCTAAGATAGATTTAAAGAATGGATACTACCAAATTCGCATGAAAAAAGGCGATGAGTGGAAAACTGCCTTTAAAACAAAATATGGTTTGTATGAGTGGTTAGTAATGCCTTTTGGTTTCACTAATGCACCTAGCACTTTCATGAGACTAATGAACCATGTTTTGCGTGCCTTTATTGGAAAATTGTGGTGGTTTATTTTGATGATATCCTAGTTTATAGCAAAACCCTAAATGATCATGTGTCACACTTGCATGATGTTTTTATTGCTTTGAGAGAACATAAATTGTATGCTAATTTCAAGAAGTGTGCATTTTGTTCCGATTCTGTTATATTTCTTGGGTTTGTTGTAAGTTCTAAGGGTATTAGCATGGATGAGGAGAAGGTTAAGGCAATCCGAGATTGGCCTACACCTAAGAATGCGAATGAGGTAAGATCTTTCCATGGCTTAGCTAGTTTTTATAGGCGGTTTGTAAAGAATTTCAGCACTATAGCCGCACCCCTAAATGAACTAGTTAAGAAAAATGTGAGCTTTAAGTGGGGCGAGGAACAAGAGAGGGCATTTACCACTTTAACGGAAACTTTAACTAGTGCTCCTCTTTTATGTTTGCCTAACTTTGACAGAGCTTTTGAGATTGAATGTGATGCTTCAGGTATTGGAATATAGGCTGTTTTGATGCAGGATTCCAAGCCTATTGCATATTTTAGTGAGAAGCTTAATGGGGCAGCATTAAATTATCCCACTTATGACAAAGAGCTTTATGCTCTAGTGAGGACTCTCTAAACGTGGCAGCACTATCTATGGCCTCGGGAATTCATCATTCATTTCGATCATGAGAGCTTGAAGTATCTGAAATCCCAGGGTAAGTTAAATAAGAGACATGCCAAATGGTTAGAGTTCATTGAGACATTTCCCTATGTTATTAAGTATAAAGCTGGGAAGGAAAATGTCGTCGTTGATGCCTTGTCTAGAAGGTATACTTTAATTACTTCTTTGCATGCTAAGCTATTAGGTTTTGCGCTTATCAAAGACTTGTATGAATCTGATTCTGATTTCGGTCAGCTATGGATTGCTTGTGCTAAGTATGCTAGTGGTGATTATTATAGGCATGATGGGTACTTGTTTAAGAAAGATAAATTATGTGTGCCTGCATGTTCTATACGTGATTTGCTTGTTAGAGAGACGCATGGTGGTGGCCTAATGGGGCACTTTGGTGTTAAAAAGACTTTGGATATTTTACATGAACATTTTTATTGGCCTCACATGAAACATGATGTGCTTTCTATTTGTGACAAGTGTATTACTTGTAAACAGGCCAAGTCCAAAGTTATGCCACATGGACTTTATACACCATTGCCTATACCTAGTCAACCTTGGATTGATATTTCTATGGATTTTGTGCTAGGGCTGCCAAGGTCACCAAGTGGGAAAGATAGTATCTTTGTGGTTGTTGATAGGTTTAGCAAGATGGCTCACTTTATTGCTTGTGCTAAAACTAATGATGCAACACACATTGCTGACTTGTTCTTTAAAGAAATAGTGCGCTTGCATGGTTTACCTAGAACAATAGTGAGTGATAGAGATGTGAAGTTCCTAAGTCACTTTTGGCGAACCCTATGGGGTCGATTGGGGACTAAGCTTCTATTTTCTACGGTTGCACATCCTCAGACAGATGGGCAAACTGAGGTTGTTAATAGAACACTTGCTACTATATTGCGTGCTATTATGCAAAAGAATCTTAAGCGTTGGGAACAATCTTTGCCGCATGTTGAGTTTGCTTATAATCGCACTGTACACTCTACTACTTCTTATTCCCCTTTTGAGATTGTTTATGGATTTAATCCTTTAACTCCCTTGGATATTTTACCTTTGCCTACTAATGAGTTTGCTAATCTTGATGGTAAGCACAAGGCAGATTTTGTTAGAGACTTGCATTCCAAGGTTCGGGCTAATATTGAGAAGAAGAATGAGCAGTATGCTAGGCAAGCCAACAAGGGACGAACTAGGGTTATATTCGAACCAGGTGATTGGGTTTGGGTACACCTTAGGAAGGGACGGTTTCCTACCCAACGGAAATCAAAGTTGCACCCTCGAGGAGATGGGCCGTTTGAGGTCCTTGAGCGGATTAATGACAATGCCTACAAAATTAATCTTCCTGGTGAGTATGGCAATGTTAGTGCTACTTTTAATGTTGCTGACTTAACCTTGTTTGATGTAGGTGACGATTCAGATTCGAGGACGAATCCTTCTGAGGAGGGAGGGAATGATGCGAATCAGCTTGCTACATGCCCTAACCCTAGGAGTGTTCATGATCCCTTGCTTGGAGTTGGAGGCCCGATGACTAGAAGCAGAGCTAAGCGAGTGAGAGAGGCATTGTTGAGCCTAGTCCAAGAGGTGCAGACCAAGGAAAGAGTAGCTGGGCCAAGTTCAGAGTTGAGATGGATCACTTATCTGTCTCTTGTAGAAGGTGCACATGGGCCAGCTTGGAGCCCAAGTTTGGAGCAGGCCAAAAATTATGTTTAATTTAATTAGTTTTATTTTTGGGCCTTTATGTTTATGGGCCAAAACATTTAATTAGTTTTAAATTCATTTTTAATATGTTGGGCCTTTATGTCTATGGGCCAAACTGGGTATTAGGGTTTTATTAACTTTCTTAGAGGATCCATCATAGCTTGTAGCCTCCTAGCCGAATTGCCTATATAAGGAATTCGTGTATGCCTTTGCAAAACAGTTTTTGAGATTAATATTATTCAGTTTCTGAATTATTGAGTTTCTCTGGATTGAGAGCTTCCCTGTTGTTCTTGGGCAAAGAACTTGAACTTGAACTTACCAAGGATCCTTCCTTGTTAAGGGTTCACCCTATTGCGATAACCAAGGTCATCCCACAGTTTGGTATCCAAACACTCCGTTTCGATCCTTCGGGTACGCGAACGCATCAATTTGACTAGACCAAAATCAGTGATTTTTGGAGTGAAATGATCATTTAGCAATACAATATGAGGATTGATGTCAAAGTGGAGAATTTGATGATCACAACCTTGGTGAAGATACTCAATCCCTTTGGCTATGCCAAGAGCAATTTGTTGAAGCTTCTCCCATCCAAGGAAAATGTCTTTGTTATCTGGTGCATATATGATGTTCTGCGATGAACCATTTGGAAAGAAATAATAGACAAAAGCCCGGTGGAATCCATCAGCATAAAAGCCAAGCAAGCGAACCACATTGACATGGTGGATTTTGCCTATGGTTCCCACTTCATTGATGAACTCTTTCCCATCCCCTCCTGTGTTATTTAGGATCTTCACAGCAACCAAAATTTCATTGGATAACGTACCTTTGAACTCTGCTCCATGAGCTCCTTCACTTGACTTATCTTTGAAATTATTTGTGATTCTTTTAATATCAGCATAAGAGAATGAGTGCCTTGTAGTCCACCAAGAATTTTTGGATCCTTGCCCGATCTTCTCCTTTCATTTTCTTATGGCAATGTATGTAAACCAATGCAATGACCACTACCACCAAAAGCATTGAATCTATGGTCACTCCTGCATATTGAACAAATATCAGTATTTGGGTGTGTTTGGTGTGATTAAGGGAGAAAAATTAATGGAGTAACATTTCAATGAGTAACAGTAAGTAAGTTATACTTATTTGACTTTACCTTTACCTTTACCTTTTTTTACCTCCTATATGAAGCATATTTAAAAAGCTATGATCCTTTAACTTTATCTCTTATGTGAAATTAGAAGTGGCAATCTGACCGGCCTGATCGAGCCATAGAGAATATTCGGGCCGAGCCGACCCAAATTTAATTAGTCTGGCATTTGGCTGGCCCAGCCCAGCCTTTTGGTGGGCCAGCGGGTTAGCCTGACCCTAATGTGAAATTTTATTTTTAATTTTTTTTGTTGAAATAAAAGTATATATGTATGAATGTAATCCTTAAACTGTTTACAACACGATATGAATGTAAGCTTACCAATAATATAACTATTTAATAAACATTGTGCCTTAATTTATACAATACAAAATGGTAAAAGCACCGATTCAATTTTTTATAGAGCACTTAATCTTTTTATTTTTTTTTTTTAGTGACTCCACTAAATTAAAGAGTATGATTCATTTGCTAAAAACTAAAACAATAAGCAAATGAAGAAATTTCTACAAATAAATGTCCACAAGAAACTAATAAATAAATAAATTAGCCCATTAGGCTAGCCAGGCCCAGCCTAGTTTGATCCCATCAGGCCCCATTGGGCCGGGCCAATTTTGGTCCAGTTTTTTTGGGCCTATACTTTTTTAGCCCAGCCTAACCCTAGCATTAAGTTGAATGGGCTGGCCTGTCGGGCCAAACCCATTTTGCGACCTCTATACAAAATACCCTCTTAGTGGTTTGATAAGTCAGTTTTATACCACTTATCCTGTATTTATCTACCTTGTTAATTGTTTGTTCTAGGGTATTTTAAGTTTGATTCTTATGAATTATTGTTTCTTTTATAGGTTTTTACGTTAGAAGTCTTTGGAAGTCACTTTGGTGTTCTTTTGGTGTCAAAAATAGCAAGTTTTAGCAAATTTGGGAGTCGCAGCCCCTACTCTGGGCACCACAACCCCCTATTTGCAAAGAAAACCGAAGAACAGATAGAAGCTAGGGCGCTGCAGCCCCCAATCTGGGCACCGTAGCCGCCTCCAGGTAGAAACTCGGAGGCAGCACCCACCAAGCAAACTCCAGGGCGCCTCAGCACCCAAACCCGAGGCTGCAGCCCCCCGACAGTCAAATCGTGATTTGACCTCTAGGATTCCTAATTTCACTAGGACTCCTACTTTATTTTAATTCCTTTTTTTTCCTAAACTTCCTAGGACCTATAAATATGACTCTTAAAGTCTAAATTAGGGTTCCACACTTTTAGAGAAGAGGCAAGAGGAGAAGAGGATTCAAGCTTGAAGATCAATATTTTCGGCATCGAATCGTCACATCCAATAGTTTATTTCTTCATCTCTCTCTTGTAACTGATGGCTAATCTGTGTGTGAAGTTATTTTCTGCATTCATTATGAACTAATTTCACCATCTAGGGTGGAGATGTAGCCTAGTTTAGGATGGATTATAATTTCTAATGAATTAATCAAAAGACCGTCTTGTTCAATTAACTTTTTAATCTTTGTACTTAATGCTTATGTTTGACTGGCCATCAATTTAGATGAGTTGGTAATTACAATAATACTGGGAAGTTAGTTGTAATTGAAGACCATAGAGACTAAAAACATAAATTGCATAAGGGATAGGAATATACCGTTATGGTTTAAGTAGCCATTAAAAAGAACCATAGAATGAATTGAATTCCTAGATTATTCAAAATTCACATAGTAATATAGTGGGTTCATAGTTTGGGAATATATTTGTTTGACCTTGGGAAAGGCTAATAAACAACTTAGGGCTTTTAGCTAGCAATTAGGGAGATTGTTGTTGATTAATGAATTAGGAATAAAGATTCGGACTAGCTACGGTGAAATTGACTTCCTAGATACTTTCTTGCCTTATTCTTATTCCTTTTATAGTTATTATCTTTGTTTATAATTTTGCATTTAATTATCATCATAATTCACTCATTCATTGTCTAAATAAAATTAGAATACACATAATTTTGGTACTTAGTAGCCACAGTCTCTGTGGGATGATACTTTATCTCACTTCTTTATTACTTGATTACGACACGTGCATTTGTGTTCACTCTTTACATAACATGGTTCCTAGGGAATCAAAGTTTAAAGATAGAAATGGAACAAAAGGAAAGGAGAAGCATGGTTGTAGCTCCCTGCTGCCTGGAGCAATGATTGATATAGGTATCTCATTTGTTTTGCAAGTAAAGCATTTAATTTCTCCTTGGGAGCCAGTAGTCTTGAGTTTACATTTCTTGACCTTTGCTTCACACAGACTAAAATTTGGTTTCGTTCATTTTAAACCAATATGACTCGTATAGAGAATATCTCTTGGCGCCCATCCAACTGATAAAACATCACTCAACTTGATGCAAGATATTAGTTCAGGTTCAACAGCTGAAGAACCTGATTCAACAAGCCAAATTGGGTAGGGCAGTAAAGTTTATGAGCAATTGAAGAAAGTAACATTATACGTATGTAACGATTCAAATTGGAAAGGAGAAGAACTTAATGAATTGTTGAGTTTAAGCATTTTTATAGGAAAGCAATTTCTGAGGTCGTATACTTGAATTTCTTGAGATTTGTAATCTATTTGTTGGACAAAAAATTCTCTGAGGTCGATTTTGGTGAGCCATTTAAATTCATTCCACTTCCAAAAATTGGCATTGTCCCAACAGATGCCTACCTCAATATTAAATTTCCACACATTCCAGAGGGTGTTACATTTGGAAATTGAATAACTGTTGAACATTTAGGTGAAGCATGGATTGTAGGTATTGGTGGCCCTAAAGACCATCAAGGCTTTCAGACACTGAGTGGTTTGTTTAAGATTAACAAATCTGGATTGGGTTACAAGCTTTCCTTTCTTCCCTATATCAATGCTCCCTTATCTGGAGATATTGGGACGTACATTGATGACGACAGGAAATGATGTTTGGTTGTGACTAATGGATCTCCGTATGTGCTTGTATTCACAAAGGCTAACATTAACAGCTCTTGAATATGAATAAAGCAACCTTCCGCCTTGCACGCTGAATATGTGGAATAATTCTGTTATCTTACATTCACTTTCTTCTAGTTCTTGTACTTTCACAAAATGTAGAAGCAAATATTATCCAAAATTGAATAAACTTGTTGTGCATATGTACTGTCATGTTTTTTTTTTTTTTCTAAATGCAGATTTTATTTTTAGTTTCATGCATATATTTCCTAACCATTTTTCCTTGGTTCTCATGTACACTCCGACAAGTTAGTTAGGCATATACAAACTCTATGCTTTTGGAAACAATAAAACATTAGTAATACTATAACTACAGCCCAAATGTTTATACCCGGAAACATTTAAAAATAATTTGGTAGAGTTACATTTTTATAACATGTTAAATGCTTTTGTATCATACTTGATAGCAAATACTAAGAAATTTATATTCTGATATTCTATGTGATAATAAGCATTGTTCAAAATATATGTAAGATACCAAAGAATTCATGTTCAGATGATACTAACTTTCCAAACATGGGTATCCAATATGTTATATTATGATGTGAAAATGAAAATATACTAAACATCCCATGATAGAAGCCGTTAATTCTCAGATAACTGATCTTTTTTTCATTACCTCCTCATCAAATAATTAAGCAGTCAGTCTAGATGCAGTAAGCATAATTAAAAATATAACAGCTCTTCCGGATCATGGAGGAGAAATCTATTCCATTGAGACTAGTTGGGGAGGAATTTCAGAAGGCTATATAGGTTATCTATGTTGGGTAGATTTCAATGGACACAAGGAAAAGGGAAATACATAAATTGTCTAGAAGACAAATTGATAGGTGTGTCCATGTTGGTGCCCATATATTAGGCTTTTACCTAATAACTGAAGTTTATAAGAGAGTTGGTTCCTTAACAACAATAACAAATCTAGAAATAACTCAATAGTGGGGGTAAAATACAAGGTCCAGGGGAGGGGGGCGGGGGGGGGGAACATTTCTCCTAGAGATCCGTCATTGCTTAATAAGGTATTTGAATCTTTTTAACCAAGTAATGAAGAGTTTAATCCTTGTCACTATCAATTCATTAATTAAATTAAATTTTTGCACAGAATATGAGTGCACTTTATGTAAGATTTTTACTCAAAGGACCTTTGCATGCAAGACCATATTAGATATAAAAGTATCCAAAAACTTTGGCATAAAAAAGTAAGCTTGTGTTAAAATAGCTCTTGAAATATATAACCTTGTTCCTAGCCCAACACGGATGTGAACAAGGTACTATATATTATGGGAGCTACTATTTCTACACACTAGTTTGCTAATGCCACACATTCTTTAATTTTTAAATATAATATAAAATAAATTACCCTCATTCAAAAATGTAAGTTTTTAAAATTGACTAATCATATGTTCTCTTTCTAACTCTTATTAATTATAGTTCCATTTTCTCCTAAAATTATTTCAAATGATCTAATTCTTAAATAGTAAATGTATCTTTCTTCATTATGATATAGACTAATACATGAATATTCTATAACAATATACCTTTACCCCATTTCCCTCTCTCTCTCTCTTTGACAACGGAGACCAAGAATGCAAGAGCTTATTCTACAAAAGAATATCTTAGGAAACAAATTTGACAGACTAGGTCTTCTTTATGATCCTTAGTTTGACTAAGACAATACCTTTCTGAGTTGTAAGAGCCACAAGGCTACTTGGATTCCCCACAGTCGGATTTCTACCAGAATTTCATCCAATAAAACACTAAACCAAGTTAAAAAGGACTTGCTTTGTGACATCTTGGCCTCAATGACAGCTCTAGAAGTAACCTTTCCGATGGTATAAAATGTCTCTAGAGAAGATCCCTATAACTGATCAAGATATCAAAATGATAGTGGAGATAATTGTAGAAAAGAAATAGAGCTACAACCAATAAGAATTAGAAAGAATATTATGATTACTCAAATTTTAAAAACTTCTCATTTCTGAATAAGGGTAATTTAGTCTATATCATATTTAGACATTAAAGATGGTGTGTCATTAGTAAACTAGAGTGTAAAAATAGAAGCTCCCTATATTATATAAGATTCATTTTTTGAACATGTATCGTTTTGATCGATTAACATGGACCTCTTTGTATATTGTAACAAGAGAACCTCAATTATCTGTCCAAATGAGCGTATGACAAATCCAATTTTTTACTTGATAAAGGACTTGATTTTTTGAAACTTCAAAATGTTGTCATGCACTGATTTGTACTTTCAAGCTCAATATAGTGGCAGATCGATGTTCATGCAAAGTAACGCTATTTTTCATTTTAAATTTTAGGGTTCTGTCTTTTCGTTACCTACCAATGCAAATCTTTGCACATGCACTACAAGAAAAATGCAGTTTTCCAACGGAAAATTCCAACGGAATAGAATACCGTTGGAATTTTTTTACAATCCCAACGGTATTTTGTTCCATTGAAATTTTAATAAATTCCAACGGTAATTCCAACGGAATTACAATACCATTGGAATTTTCCATTAGAATTACAGTGAGAAATCTCCAATAATTTTTTTTAAAGAATTCTAACGGAATATACCGTTAGAATATTTTTTAAAATATTTTTTAAAATTTTTTGTTAGTTCCAACGGTATTTTCCAATTTTTTACCGTTAGAATCCTGTAAATTTATTTCTCGCTTCCCCTTCGCATTTCAGAAGTGTCTTTGAAATTCATAGCTGAAATTCCCAAGTCCTTGAAATCCCTAAGCTCACCTTTCCCTCTCAAATCCTCTCCTTCTTCGAGGACTACATCCTCAGAAATTTCCAGCTCAAATAGTCTCCTTCTCCTCTCTTCTCTCATTCTCTAACTCTCCCAAGGTGAAATCCAAAACTTCCCTTTCTCTCCTTCTTTGACTGTCCTCCATCCTCAGACTTCAATCCATCCTTCTCCTTGTTTTCCTGTGGAAACTCATCGCTATGCTTTAAAGGAGAGCGACACTCGCCAACAAAGGCTGGCCGCGCACACTGCATGAAAACTCTAAGCAGAAAAGAAGCCTAACCTGACTCTGACTCTGACTCTGCCACTTTAGCAACATGAACGATGTTTCCTTGAAACCCTATTTGCTTCGCACAATCCTCAAAGAACAAATCCCTGATGAGAAGCACTCGTTTTCGATTTCTTTAGAGCTCTATAGGGTTATTTCCATCATCAAAACTCACAACCTCTTCTCTGGGCTTTTCCAATGGAGAATCGGTAGATCCAAAGCAAATTGGAAGATGGAAATCTGCCCTAGATTCCTGGGTCGACCGCATTTTGATGCTTGTCTCTAGCCACATGATGAATATGATTGGTTATTTTTTTTTTTTTTCGGTTGGAATTCAATATTCATACATACCTTGCTAGTTTTGAATGGATTTGGGAATTGTTATTTTTCATCTGCCTGAAAAATCAGGAGGTTTATGCTTTTGGAAGTTCATCTTAATTAGCATTCATTTGTTACTTATGTCACATACAGATACCTTTTTAATGGGGATTACTGCTTTGTGATACATACTGCTTCATGCTTGAAGTATGGGTTTTTTTTGTTTTCTTTTTATTTGTCGCATAAGATAGTTTTCTATGGTGATTACTGCTTTGTGATACATACTGCTTTATACTTGGAAGTATGGAATTTCTTAATTATTTATTTAGTTTTTTGCTATGGGATGTTGTGAGATACTATTTGCATTTCGATTAATATGGGTCATAATTTGATCTATTGTAGCCGGATATATGCTGGGCAGGAATCTGTTTGCTGGGATTTACTTGTCAAGAGTGCAGCTCTGCTCGTTTCTTGGCATCCTACTCTGAGTGGTTCCAGAAGCTGCTGTCAGTTTTACAGGTACCAAGCTGTTTTGCCATGTATGCGGCTTGTGTTTCCTGCTCGCTTTCTTGAAATTTTGCTTTTCCCTTTTGGAATATCAATTGTTATGCACTGCAGATTTGATTTTTAGTTGGAAAGTATATGAATATAGACCTAAGGTGAAGGCAATTTTTTGTTATACCGAGGAAAACTAAATATAATTGACTCTATTTTCAAGCTTGACTAAATACTTAATTTCTGTTTTATGAAAATCTTTTATATATTAAGTTTCCGGATTTAAGACAATCGTGGTTGTTTTTAGCACAACAAGTTATCTCTGGCTGACACATCTTAGAGTTACTAAATGACTTTTTTCTTGCTACAGGGCATTCTAGTGTTACAGCTGTCTCATTTTTGGTCAGAGAGAAAGACCACATTTATTTAATATGCTAGGGGATTGAATAATGTTAACATTACTAATCTGATTGGATGCCTTTTTCTTTCCTCATCTAGCATTTGGATACATTGTGAGAATCCCTGTTAGCATCTTCTAGTGTACATGTGCACTCAACAAAGATATTACTTATTTCTATACATGTTTTATGGTCAAGTTTCAAATTTTTAATATAAAATTGTTAGTTGATATACATAGCTCTGACATGTGTTCCATGTTCTCTTTTTAAAACAGTTATCAGCATGTACTCAATTTGTGAGAGTGGCTTCTTGTGTGCTTTGATATCTGATCTATTTGTGAGGTTAGATATTTCTTTTTTCGTCTCAAAGACAGGCCGATTTGTTGGGGAACCATTGTGTTTATATGATGTAAAATACTCATGTTTGGTAATGATTGATAAGTTTATAAGTTGAAGACTAAATCCCTTGAAATTTCCGTTCCTCTCTCTCTCTCTCAAACATCTATAGGTATGCACTGAGTGACATGTTTAAAACTGCTGGTAATTGTCCACACACCTATGAGCATGCATAATAACATGGGGATATTTGTAAAAGGATTTTCTATAATCTTGGAATATAGATCTCTAATATGCCACTAACTTGATGCTCTAAAATGATATTGCTATCAAAATGCTCAAAATTTGAAAAGCATTTCACTTAATTGCTTGCAGTATTTTAGAATTTTAGATAGAAGTAGAACATTCTTTTACCTTTTCTTTTTCAAAATATTCTAGTTAGTCTGAAAGATTGAATAAATCCAAGATTCATTTTGTTGAATATTTCCTTTACTTGTTAGTGTTGTAAATTAATTAGTACAACCATCTCTCAGTGCATGGAGTCCTATGAGTTTGTTTTGTTTACTAGACTTAGGAAAAAACTTGATTGGGCATGATTCATATATAAAACGTACTGAAGAAAAGTTGAGACTGTCTGTGCTTAGTTTTGTCTCTTTTGTTGGGAAAAGAAGATTGACAATCCTCTTGTCTAAGGCCTGTTGCTAGTTAGTTTTGTCTTCATTGAAATAACTGGCAATTATTATCTTTTCTAACTTAGGTTGAGTGGATTTCCTAGTGTGAAGAAAAAAGAGATGCAAAAAATAATTTGGTAATGCAGTCTGTGATGTTTACAAGTTTGGGTTCACACTATTATGAACTATATAGGTTGTCACATAAAGCTAAAAATGCTCATCTGTCAATATTTGCTATGATGCACCAGAATTGACACTAGGCCCACTACTGATTATATATGGTGTGATGGCAATTCCTGTATTGTATTGTGAGAAGAACACACACACACAGAAAGGGTATTCTGGTATTGTTAGAAGAACACACACACACACACACACAGAAAAAGGAAGAAAAAAGTTAAGTTTGGATGCATGGTTTGTAGTAACTGTAACTTAATACTATATATTATGTGGGGTATATATTGGACCCTTCAAATTCAAAGAAGAGAGTTGCAGTTATAATATAAACACATATGGCAAAATGAATGTGGACTTGTTGACATGACAGGAGATGAGAAATTTCCCTGAAACAGCAAGAATAATAAGAAAAGAATAATAGGGGGCCACCATAATACCATTCATACGAATCTCTATGGATTTAAAATTTTGGTCTGAAGCTCATGACCTTTACCTAACTTTTTGCATATTATTATTACTTTCAAAAGTGTTTAGCTTTGTGTATAGATTGTTCATTAAGTAAACGATTCTTTTTGGAGTCTAATTCCAATGTATCATCAGATTTTTCTGCCACAATGGGTATATATATTTCTATACAGAGTCATGGATGGCAGCCCTCTTAAGTCTTTGCATTTTGGAAATAGCTAGCTAGCTACCTAGCAGACCCCATTACACCTTGTCTCTTACTTGTTCCCTTTTCCTATATATTTCGTTTTAGGGGGGTCGTATTGCAGCAACAATATAGACTTGGCTTCATTACATGCACCGAATATATATGCAGATTCTCATGTTTATCCATTGCTGCCCATTATTTGTTAAAGGGATGCTAATGAAATTTGCCAAATTAGTTATCAGATATGGTTGATGGCCACAGCAGGTTCATTAAATTAGTTTCATTTAAATGAACTAGGCTTACCACAAATTTACAAGAAAAAACTATATTTGTGTATGCAAGCATGGATTTAGATAGTGCATATGACAGTATCTGTTTTTGCTTTTCAAAGAACCTCTAATAACAAACATTATGTGGAGGATTGACAGATGCTAGTAGTGAATTATAGTCTTACAATACTTTATTCGTTCTATTTTATATGAGTTATTTGTGATTGCACTATGATTTTTAAGTATTTTTTGGATGAATTCTGTGTAGTTGTGCTGTTTGGTTTGTTGTTAGTTGTGAAAAATAATCTTTTGTGGTTGGCTGCTTGCTCATCTGCAGAGAGCACCAAGTATTTGATGAAAGTCCTATGAGAAGTATAGTAACTATTTATTTGGCAAGGTTGTTATTGAGGAGTGGGGACTGCTTCTAATCTTTTTAGAAGTTATTTTCCAAAATAATGATTAAATAAATAAAACAA